>CAUYSK010033418.1:0-18010 GCA_963575035.1 Avahi laniger
TGAGACCAGCCTGAGCAAGAGCAAGACCCTGTCTCTACTAAAAATAGAAAAAAATAGCTGGGCAACTAAAAATAAAGACAAAAAATTAGTCAGGCATGGTGGTGAGCACCTGTAGTTCCAGCTGCTTGGGAGGCTGAGACAGGAGAATCACTTGAGCCCAGAAGTTGGAGGTTGCTGTGAGCTAGGCTGACCCTATGGCACTCTAGCCCGAGTGACAGAACAAGAGTCTGTCTCAAAAAAAAAAAGAAACCAAAAAACAATAGATGTTGGCATAGTGAAAAGGGAACACTTACACAGTGTTGGTGGGAATGTAAATTAGTACAATCTCTACGGCAATTAGTGTAGAGATTTCTCAAAGAACTAAAAGTAGACCTACCATTTCATCCCGCAATCTCATTACTGGGTATTTATCCAGAGGAAGAGAAACCATTATGTCAAAAAGATACTCATATGTTTATCGCAGCACAATTCACAACTGCAAAGATATGGAAACAACCTAAGTGCCTATCAACTGATGAATAGATAAAGAAAATACGATATACACACATACACACGCACACACACATACACACCTCAGAGTACTAATCAGCAAGAAGAAAGAATGAAATAATGTCTTTTCCAGCAACTTGGATGGAACTGGAGGCCATTATACTAAGTAAAGTAACTCAGGAACAGAAAAATAAATGCCATATGTTCTCACTTATAAGTGGGAGCTAAACTATGGCTACACACGGGCACGCAGAGTGACATAATGGACATGGGAGACTCGCAAGGACGAAGGTAGGAGGGGATGAGGAATGAAAAATTACCTATGGGTACAAGGTACAGTACTTGGGTGATGGGTACACCAAAGCCCTCACTCCACCGCTCTACAATATATACATGTACAGAATTCAACTTGTACCCCCTAAATCTATTAAAACAAAAAATTTCAAGTTTTAAAACAGAAGAAAACACCCAATCCTTTGCTACATATATGAAAATATTAAGAGTCTTTTAAACAGAGGTTTCAGTATCTAATCCGTCTCTCAGACTGCCTCTCCCAGTCAGAGGCTGCACCTAAGTCTTTTGTCAGGCTACGTCCTGGTTGGAGCCTCAGAAAGGGTCACTAGTATCGTCTTTGCTTCATTTTTGTGTCTGTCAGATCTCCTCAGCAGAAAGGGGAAAGAATTCTGTATAAAAGTGAGAATCCTACCAACACCAAAGAATCGTTGAGAAGGCTCAATAGGAGAACAGTTGCCATGTCTGACACGGAAACAGGCTGAGAGACTGCAGTTCTTTATTTGTTCTATTTTATTGTTCAGAAAAGCTTCAGTTCTTTTAGCAGTGCTCAAAAACCTTTTTAAAAATTCACGCAGATTATCAGCTTCTGTCTCTCCCATGACCGTAAATCATGTGACATAGGTGAGAAATGAGGTATGCAGTGTCCCCATACAATTTCCCAATAAAGGAAGCTTACTATTTTCAAAGTTAAATATGAAAAAAACTAACCTCTGTTTAAAAGAATCTCAATCTTTTCATACATTTAGCAAAGGATTAGGCATTTCACAGAATAAAAATACACGAATAGCCAACAAACACATCATTGCAAATCAAAGACATGCAAATAAACATAAGATGCAATTTTCCACCTATCAAAGTGCCAAAAAAGTTTGAATTATCATTTCCAGTACTGACATGAGGACACAGCCACTTGTTCATACACTACTGTAACCTTTTTGAAGGCAGTTGAAGGTACCTGCCAAAAATGTAAATGGCTGTACCTTTTGACTCAGCAATTACGCTTCTAGGTGTTGGTCTTACATCAATGATCACTCACTTATGCAAAGACAGTTCATTATGCCATTGCTTGAAATAGCAAAAATCTGCAACAACCTAAATCTACAGAACAATCTAAATCAACAGAAATTGGCTAAAAAAATATGGGTGCATACAAGCTATGCCTTTTTTTTTTCCTTTGAGACAGCATCTTGCTCTGCTGCCCAGGCTAGAGTGCAAGTGGCATCATCATAGCTCACTGCACCTCAAACTCCTGGGCTCAAGCGATCCTTCTGCTTCAGCCTCCCCAATTGCTAGGACTACAGGTGCACACCACCACACCTGGCTAATTTTTCTATTTTCTGTAGAGACAACCTAGCTACTTTGCTCAGGCTGGTCTCAAACTCTTGGCCTCCCGCTTTGGTCTCCCAGAGTGTTAGGATGGTAGACGTAAGTCACTGCGCAGAGCTTCCAGTGTGTCTTTAAAAAAAAAAACAGGTAGATCTTTAGATAAACTGAAATTGAAAGATCTCCATGTCTGTGAGAGGAAGAAACCATTTCTGTGAAGATATTAAAAAAAATTTGATACCCTTGAGGCTAGCTGGATAAAATCCTTTTGCCCAAAGGCCTGGAAATGGAATAACAAATGATAGCCCTTAGGGTCTCTTTCTTATAATACATCTAAGATGCATCCTGGGAGTGCGCATTGTTGATTCCTGTTGCTGCTGCTGGTGGTAAGGATGATGATGAAGAAGATTCTGTGCCCAAAAGGAATGGAAGAAGGGTATTGCCCCTAGAAGATCTCACTCTGCCCGGCAGTTACTGCAACATCTTAGCAGAGCTTATTTTGTCTCCTTGGACCTCTGTCAACTTTCCTAAATTGTTGCAAATGCTTTTTGGGACATGAGTCCAGGGTCAGTGCTGGGTCAGGCCATTTAGATGTTGAAAGGGCAAGGTGATCAGTAAGTCACACCCCCATTCTCTCCCCGTGGGGCCTGGCACTGGAGTCGTAATCTATGAGAGAATCTCCCTTCATGCCATCACGTTGGAATGAAGTGCGGAGAGGAGCATCTACCCCAGGAATCGCGTTGACAGATCCGTCAGTCATTTTGAGGTCAGCCCCCTCATACCTCAGTGCAAATCTGGCAGCAAGAGGTTGAGAAAAAGACTGACTTTTTGAGTCACAAACACTTTCAAGATAAGTTGGCGGATCTCAAGGTGAGGTCCTCGGACCTCCGGGGGCGAGTGCTGAGAATACAGATGCTCAAGTCCCCACTTCGTATCTTCCGAATCAGAATTTGATAAGGAAGCTGGAGCGAGGCACAGGAATGAGCATTTTAAACAAGTCTTCAAGAGAATTCTTTTGTGCCTTGAAGTCTGGGAACAAATGAGGACGACCGTGGTTATATTTTGCCCATAGGCGAGATTTTTGGGATCCCGTTATGTCTGATTATATCTTTATGTGAAGCATTTTTGCAAGCCGCCAAGAGACCCTATATCTATTCCACTACCCTGCTATAGAAAATAGTTACAAACTGTTGTAACTATTGTAAATGAAGGTTGATTTTAAATGGGCTCCTCTGTGTATATTCCAGCAATATCAGACATAAGGTAACACCAAGAACAATAATAATAAAATTAGGAAAAGAAATAAGAAAACTTCAAGAAAAATTACATAAATACATGCTATTTACTGATTTACTTTATTAGCAAACATTTACTAAATAGTTCAGAAATATATATAAAAATTTGTCTTCAGCTCCCAGAGAGTTCTTCCCTATTTGAATTCATTTGTATCAGGTAGTATACACAGGTAAAATTTTATTTTCCCTACTCTTCCTAGCAAGATCTAGAGTGTAACTGTGTCATTGCTTAAAACCAATTGATCACCTATGTGTAACAACACATGCAAGCTTTTCCCATTTCCTCCTTTCCTTCCTTCCTTCCACCCAATATCTATTGAGCACCTGCTATATGCCAGGCATTGGGGATATATTAGTGAACAAAGGACAGGGCCTTATCTTCTGGGATGATATATATATATATAATCACACAAGTGTAACTGTATAAAGAATTAGAAATAATGCATAAAAAGCCCTGACCCACAGTCATTCTTAATGGGGACTATGTAGGAAACATAAAATTAGGTTTAAACTCAGGGCTCTACCATTTCTTAGTGTGAAACCTGGGCAAGTTATTCAGTTCTGCATCCTCTTACAGAAAATGCAGATAAAAATGCCTACCTTGGAGTATAGTTGAATGGATTAGAATTAATACATTTATTTTTTATTTTTTTATTATTATTTTTTTGAGACAGAGTCTCACTGTGTTGCCCAGACTAGAGTGCCGTGGCATCTCATCTTAGCTCACAGCAACCTCAAACTCCTGGGCTCAAGCGATCCTACTGCCTCAGCCTCCCGAGTAGCTGGGACTACAGGCATGCGCCACCATGCCCGGCTAGTTTTTTCTATATATTTTTAGTTGTCCAGCCAATTTCTTTGTATTTTTAGTAGAGATGGGGTCTCGCTCTTGCTTAGGCTGGTCTCAAACTCCTGAGCTCAAACAGTCCTCCCGCCTCGGCCTCCCAGAGTGCTAGGATTACAGGTGTGAGCCACCGCGCCCGGCCAGGATAATAGAATTCTTTGTGCTGTGTTTAAAATTTTCCTCTAAGTTTGAGATTGTTTCAAAATTTAAAAGGTATCTTAAAAATCAAAGCACAGAATATTAGGGATTTAAAAAATTATACTGCTACATAGTCTGAGTTTTCCAACACTATTCTGACATTTTACAGTACCTTAGAACAGGGCTAAATTTTTTCACACTTCTTGAGTAATACACCCAAAACAAATGCACCCAAAGCAAAATTGGACAAATGGAATCAAATCAAGCTAAAAATCTTCTGCATGACAAAGGAAACAATCAACAAAGGGAAGAGAAAACCCACAGAATGGGAAAAAATATTTGCAAACTACTCATCTGAAAAGGAATTAATAACTAAAATATATAAGGAGCTCCAACTACTCAATACGAAAAAAAATCAAATAGTTCGATTAAAAAATGGGCAAAAGATCTGAATAAACATTTCTCAAAAGAAGACACACAAATGGCCAACAGGTATATGAAAAAATGCTAAAGATCATTAGTCATCAAAAAATGTAAATCTAAACCACAATGAGTATTATCTCACCCCAGTTAAAATGGCTTTTATCAAAAAGACAGGCAATGATGAACGCTGGCGAGGATGTGGAGAAACTGTCGGTGGGAACGTAAATTAGTGCGAACGCTATGGAGAACACGATGGAGGCTCCTCAAAAAACTGAAAGTAGAACTACCGTACTGCTGGGTCTATATCCAAACGAGGGGAATTCAATATATGAAAAAGATAATCTGCTCTCCCACGTTTACTGCAGCACTATTCACAACAGCCAATATTTGGAATCAACTTAAGTGGCCATCAACAGATGAATGGATGAAGAAACTGTGTTACACACACATCATGGAAGATCACATAGCCAAAGACAATGGAATCCTGCCATTTGCAACAGCGTGGATGGAACTGGAGAACACCAAGTTAAGTGAAATAAGTCAAGCACAGAAAGACAAATCTCACATGTTCTCACTCATATATGGGAGCTAAATATTTAAAACAATTGATCTCATGAAGACAGAGTAGAATGATGGTTACTACAGGCTGGGAAGGGCTACAAGGGAATGGGGATAAAGTGAGAGAAAAAAAAAAAAAGAATAGGTCCAAATTTTTTGTCTGAACACCTCCTTTGACTCTTGTATCTTTATGTTAAAATTGGATGGCTGAAATAAGTATCACATAAAGAGCAAAATAATCTTTCCAATTAATTCAGAGGAATATATTTGGATTAATAAGCAAGAGCAAAGCTCTCTGTTTCAATTTAGTTTATAGGTGAAAAACATTCTAAACTAAACTAATATTGTATAAGAATTATGTGCCCCTTTCAAAACTTGAATATTTCATAGGAAAAAAATAAAACTCTCACTATACATTACGGCACTGCTATGGTTTCAATGTCCCCTCTGAAACTCACGTTGAATCTTAATCCTCACTGTAATAGTATTAAGAGGGTGAGAAATCAGACCATGGTATTTGAAATGTGGGACATTTGGGAAGTAACGAGGATTAAATGAGGTCATGAGAGAGGGTCATTGGTGGCTGCACAAGAGGAGGAAGACAGCACTGAGCTGGCATGCTCTGCCCCTCCCCATGTGACGCCCTGCACCGCACTGGGACTCTACAGAGTCCCCACCAGCAAGAACGTCTTCACCAGTTGCCGTCTCTTGGCCTTGGACTTCCCAGCCTTCAGAACTGTAAGAAATGAATTTTCTTCCTTTATAAATTACCCAGTCTTAGGTGTTCAGTGATAGCAACAGAAAATGGACTAAGACTGGCATATACATAGAACTTTATCCTAGTTCATTTTTGTACTGGACTGCTTGAATGAACACCAGCTTAGAACATGAGACGGGGTTGGGTATTAGTAAGCAACATGAGGCAGAAAACAAATAATAATTCCATGTAATTTACCAGTTTATTCTCCCCTGCAGACTTCAACTTCTCCTGCAGTTTTATGGTGGTCTGTCGGATCCTTTCTATCTCCTCTTGCTGTTTAAGAATCAGCTGTCTTTCCTTCCGAGCTGCCTTGTTGGCTTCTTGAAGACGTTTTATTTCTGCCTAGGGTTTAAAGAGTTAGGAGAGGGATTGAGCTTTGTAGGAAAAAAGTCCAAAGTAACATTTTTTAAAAGCCATCATATACATTAAAAACAAATATGTATAGTATTTTAAGATAAAAGCAGTAACACTGAAAAGTTTTTTAAGTAATGACAAAGGAAAGAAGTCACACATAACTCCATCACTGTAAAATAACTGAACATGATTCCTTAATTTAAATAATCATAATTACAACAGACTGATAATTTCGTAACCCCTTTTTAAACACACCTTTCACATTCTTCCATAATGCTACTCAGTGTTTACATTTATTTGTTTAATAACTGCATATCAAGTAACTTAGTTAATGTAACCATTATTTTATTGCTAAACTCTTAGGTCCTTATCATTTTTCACTATTCAAAATAACATTTTAATGCCTGCAGTTGTTTCATAACCTGGACTAGTTTTTTAGGAGCAATTTCTAAATGTAGAATAAGTAAGTTGAAGACAACGAATCATTTTATGGCTCTTAAAACAGTTTTAAAAATTGTTTTCAGAAAAGGACTGTCCCCACTTACAATACCGCTAGAAACACTGAAGACCACATTGCACTAATCTCTTTCCACACACGATATGTTTTCAGTTGCTAATTGAGTGGACAAAAGACGATATACCTCACTGCTAATAATTGTTCAAATTTAACAGAGACAGCCCTTTTTAAAAATAAATTTGTTTAAATCTGTTTTCTTATCAATAAAGCACAATAAAAACATTAAAAATTTGTTAGTTATAATCATTTTAATCGCATTTCAGAGATTTTTTTGAAACTATCTGAAAATGTTGCACAGTGCATAATAAACATCTACATTTCCAAAACTCCAAGTTAACAACTATTAATAACTGGTTATATTCTTTCCTAGTCTTTAATTTTATAAAGAAATAGAACATTGCAGATGAAACTAGTCTGCAATCTTGTGCCCTAACTCCTCAGAGGTAACAACTATCATGGGTTTGGCACGTATCTATTCTTTTTAATATTCTTCTACAAATATTTGTGCTTATCTGCAAAAGACATATATTGCTTGGCAGTTTGCATGTTTTAAAATATTTTATAAATAATATCATATGTATGTATTTTCAATCTTGCTTTATTTATCAGACATTGTTTTTGATACCTCTCCATGTTAATTTACATGTTCTGATGCTGCACAAAATTACACTGGCAGAATGAATACACATTCCATTTATCCATCACCAATACGGCTGAATTGGAAGGTTTGTTGTCTATTTTTTACTATTATAAACAATGTTACAATGAAGGGCCTTATACTTTTTGTCTCGTTGGGCACATTTATGAATTTCTCTGGAACAGCAGTTCTCCAGGTGTGGTCCATGGGATCCCTGGCGGTCCCTGAGACCCTTTCAGGGGAGTCTCAGGGTCAAACTATTTTTATAATACTAACACATTATTTGTTCTTTTCCATTCTCATTCTCTCATTAGTATATAATGGCTTTGTATAAATTTTTAAGAAAGCAACTGTATTTCCCAAAACATACAAAAAAATTTAGTGAAAAGAGTGGTATTTAGATTTTTGCAAACCTCTTCATTGTCTAGCTTGATTTTTTTTTAACATCATGCATTGGTCATTTGGAAAATGTTGTTTTACTGAGTTACGCAGATTTTCTAAACATTAATACATTTCATTATACAATATCAAAAAATCACACTCATTAATATGACCATTAATGTCAAAACAAATTATTTAGTATTGGGTGGCAGACAGAAATTTTTCAAAATTCTGACTTGCTTGAAAGCCTGAATATTATCATTGGTAACAAATACTGTCAGCTGTTTTCTTTGAAGTGACAGGAGCATTTTGTGGATCCTTGAGAAAGTCTCTCTGAAATATCCAAATCTGAATTAGGATAGTTCGCCCAGCAATCATTTTTGCAAGTGAAAATAATATTCCCTGAAAAAAGTGGCTAGTTCAGCTTACAGTTCAAACAATTGCACAAATACTTTTTCTTGAGCTAACAACAATCAATGTATTCTGGTATCCAGCAAAAAAGCCTAATTCTGAACTCCCCATTTCTGCCACATAGTTGCAATACGTAATTACAACTGCAATAAATATCTTAACACAAATATTCTTATGCTCTGATTCTTTTATTTCTATAAGGCAACTTTCTAGGGGTAACCAATTAGATCAAAGAGTATATTTTGTACATTGACCTAAAAAAATCCTGAAGTAGTACAAATAGAAAAAATAGTCACTCAACACTGGCATTAAACATATTTAACAGTTTGTATATTTGTTTCAAATCTGTTTCAAAAATAAATCACGACAAGCGAAACCAAACTCCACCCTAATCTCTTTTTCCTTTGTTTCTTCCTCAGAAGTATATCATTCCTACATGTACCTTTGATGCATGAATTATTTTCATAGAACATGTACTACTACTAAGTGGTTATTTTAAAAAATTTATATGAGTGGTATAATACCATAAATATTCTTTGCATCTTGCTTTTTTATAAAAGCCAACATTATGGTTTTTGATAAATAAAGATCTAACGCTAAATCATCCAATATGACAGCCACTAGACACATGTGGCTGGTAGCTACCGTACTGGATAGCACAGATACAGAATATTACCATCATTTCAGAAATCTGTGTAGACAGTGCTGATACCTAATACATTCATTTACCTGCAGTATCATACTTTCTTACAAGAACATAGTTAGTTTTCTCTATTCTCTTACTAAAGAAATTAAGTTGTTTCCATTTTCCCCTGTACAAGTGTGAAAGCTTCTCTAGGCTACCTGACAAGAAAGAACTGCTGAGTCATATATGACATATGTCCTCAACTTAACTAGGTATAGTCAATTGCTCCCAAAATGGTTATACCATTTAACACTCCAACTAGCTATGCAAAGCTGAAATGATAAAACTGGAGACTTAAGAGGCCTCAAATTCACATTTTCCTCCTGAAAGTATTTGTCAAATTCTGAAGCAGTAGATAGAAGGCTAAGGAGCTAAGCCAGTCAAAAGCAGAGCAGAAATTTCTACAGTCTCTTGTGCTGAGTAAAAAAGGTTTACCCGGTTTCAAGTGAAATCCGTGGAGGGCCACAACCTAGGGACAATGCAAACCAGACGTAGGCCAAAGCTTACCAGCTCTGCGACCCAACCGTAACCCAGCTCAGTCCTTGAATGGATTAAGGTGAACCACCGATGACAACAACAGCACAGCAAAAGAAAGGAAAATCCTCTCTGGGGGAAGAAGACATCAGCTGGAGCCTTTGCAGTTATTTATACACAGTGCCCAGTAGTCAATAAAGAAATTACTAGGAATGCAAAGAAAAAGGATCACATGATAATAAAAAATAAAAACAGACAACAGTAATAGACCTACAGATGGCTGCACATTGGCAGACAAGAAAAAAAACAACGAAAGAATAGCAGACAAGAAAGTTAAAATCAGTATGAATAATGTGTACAAAAAGTACAGAAAAGAGCAGAAAAATAGACTAAAAGGTAGATAATTTCAACAAACAGTGAAAATCCATTAAAGAAACAAAATTAAGAACTCATTGGATGGATTTAACATTACACTGGACAAAGCAGAAGAAGCACTAATGAAGTCAAAGATGGGACAATAAAAACTCTCCAAATTGAAAGACAGTGTCTTTAGGTTTTTTTTTTCTTTAAGAATGAAATAAAAACAAAATGGAGCAGGAGAGAGATGTGGTAAATGGTCAAAAGATCTAACATGTCTAACTGAAGTCCCTGAGGAAAGGAGAGAAAGAATGGGGCAGAAGCAATACATGAAGAAGTAATTTTTGAAAAATTGATGAACTACAATCAACAGATTAGAGCTCAGCAAACCTTAGACAGAATGAACACAAAGGAAACCACACCTAAGCACATCATGGTGTTAGGTCATTAAATATGAAATGCCCAATTTCGAATCAAAAGTTTAGTTCATTATATCTCAAACAAGTAGTAGTACAGTTAATCAAAGTATGCGCCTAAATTACTGACGGTTTTGCCATCTTAACGGTAGCTTGTTTATGTCAGCAGTGAAGAAGCCTGGAGAGTGAGTGGCAATGAAATCGCAAAAGGCATTTCCCACAGCTTACTGAGAATTGAATATTGCTCCTTGCAAGAAGTGGTCCAAAGCCTGGAAGAAGTGGTAGTCAGTTGGTGCAAGGTCTGGTGAATACGGTGGATGACAGAGAGTTTCCAAGTCCAGTCTCTGTAGTTTGAGCAGCATTGTTTTTTGCAACACGTGGTCTTACAAGAGGATTGGTCTGTCTCCACTGACCAATCTCAGCTGCTTAATCGCAAGCATCCTCATCATTTTGTCCAGCTGGCTGCAGTAGACATCCGTTGTAATAGATTGACCAGGTTTCATGAAGCTGTAGTGGATAATAACAGCACTGGACCACCAAACAGACACCATTAGCTTTTTTTGATGAGTAGTTGGTTTTGGACTATGTTTTGGTACTTCACCTTCATCCAGCCATCGTGCTGAATGCTTGCAATTGTCAAAAAGAATCTATTTTTCATCACACATAATAATATGGTGTAGAAATGTTTCGCCTTTATGTCATGACAGCAAAGAAAGGCAAGCTTCGAGGCAATTTCTGTTCTGACGCTTGTTTAATTCACACGGTACCCATCTGCCCCCAGCTTCTTTATCATGTCCATCTACTTCCAATGGTCCAATATTGTTGGAATAGTAACGTCAAACCTTGCTGCTAATTCACACATAGGTTGAGGTGGATTCGCTTCCACTACAGCTTTCAGCTCATCATTATCCTTCTTGGTTTCAGGTCACCCACATGTTTCACTTTCAAGATTAAAATCATCACAATGGAACTTCTCAAACCATCAACGTACTGTGCGTTCATTAGTCACAACCTTCCCAAACGCTTCGATGATATTTCAAGCTATCTGCACTGCATTGGTTCCATGATAGAACACATATTCAAAAACAACACAAATGTTTGACCTATCCATGGTTTCACAAAAATTGCTCTAAAAAAAAATCTGAAAGATAATCACAAGCCAAAATGTGCGTTTGAAGTACTGAGGATGTACCTCCATAATAAAAATAAAACAAGAAGTGTCAAAGTGAAATGTCAGAGACAACAACTGTCAAATTTAGTACTTAAGGAAATTGGACATTTCATACTTAATAACTCATCAGTGCTTCTCAAACTATTTGTGGTGAAAGATCAGGGTTTTTTTCCAATCCATTGTGGAACAATATTTTTGTAAAATAAAAGAAAAAATTCCTACAAAAATAACGTGAAAAGCAAGATACACAAAATAAATTCCCAAGTTTTATTACTATACTCAACAGATATAAAATTATACTAGCAAATTATTAGGAAGTTTCTACAGAGACTAATGCTTACTCTTTATTTTCATACTTATCTTGTCATCACAGTAACAGATAGTCCATGGTACTTGGACCACACTTTGGCACTGCTCTGTACGCAACCTATTTAATTTTCCGGGGTAACTTTAAAAGCCTCCAAGTTCTCAGTAATGACAACAATAGGTCAAAGGAACTCAGTGTCTTCTGAAAAAAAGCTGGATTAAATTGTCTCAAGGTCCTTTTCAGCCTCACAAATCCTATGATCTAAAAGCTGAAGATGTGATTTGACTGGTAAATAAAACCCTTGTTGCCTAATGTCAGCTATTTTTGTTATACCAACAGAGAGGCTAAAAGAGGAAAGGTGATTAAAAAGGGGGAAAATAAGCTTGGAAAAGAGAAATAAGAATTTAAGAAGCGAAGTGAAGAGAAGCAGCAGAATGAGAGAGATGCAACACCAACCACCTCAGCAGTTACTTGGCAGCATTCAGGGTGGGGATGCAGCAGCTCTCTCACAAATCAGTCTCTGAAAATCAGATGTTTTAATAATTAAGTCTAATTCATGAAAAAAGGTAAAAATATCTTTAAGAACGTTGTTTAGCAAAACAGAGAAGTATGTCATAAATAAAAGACTTCTATCAAAAAGATTAAACATTAGGCCGGGCGTGGTGGCTCATGCCTGTAATCCTGGCACTTTGGGAGGCCCAGGTGGGAGGATCACTTGAGCCGAGGGGTTTGAGTTGCAGTAAGCTATGATCATGCCACTGCACTCTAGCCGGGCAATAGAGGAGATACCATTTCTCAGTTGTAAATAATGCCAGAAAAACTCATCAGGCTCTAAGAAAAAGACAGAGATTCAAAGCTACATTTGCTAAAAAGAAATCTGTGTCACTGTCCACATAGTAAGAAAGAAGCTTATTCAACAAACGTAGGTTATAGATCCTGTGGTATAAAAACAGCCACTCAAAAGTGTGGTCCTGGACTCTCAGCACTGGCATTACGGCATTACCTGGGATCTAGTTAGAAATGCAGAATCTTCTCTACCATGTGAATCATGCTAATAGTAACAATAATAATAATAATATAAACAAAAAGGAAATGCAGAATCCCAGGCTCCGTCCCAAAACCACTAAATCAGACTCTACATTTTAACAAGACCTCCAGGTGGTATGTACATTAGTTTGAGAAGAGATGCTACAAGGCCCAAAGAGAATTAAGAGGGAGGAATATGCACAGGTGCAACACTGGGTTTTTTCTGATTGATGGCATAGAGACTGTTTCTGCTCTGGATGACAATCACATGGACAAGAAGTTACAATGATTCTTTTCCTCCATATTCTGGAAAGTATCCACTACAGGTTTAAACACAGAAAAGTAGCAAAATAGGCAGGACTTGATGGCTTACATCTGTAATCCCAGCACTTTGGGAGGCTGAGGCAGGCGGGTCACTTGAGGCCAGGAGTTCAAGACCAGCCTAAGCAATGTAGCAAGACTCCGTCTTAACAAAAAATAGAAAAACTAGCCAGGTGTGGTGGTGCACACCTGTGGTCCTAGCTACCCTGGAGGCTAAGGCAGGAGGATTGCCTGGATGACAAAGCAAGACTCTATCTTTAAAAAAAAAAAATATGTAGCAAGATAGCAAGGGGGCAGGAGTGTGCACTGTAGTCCCAGCTATTCAGGAAGCTGAGGCAGGAGGATCACTTGAGCCCAAGAGGTTGAGGCTGCAGTGAAGTGCGGTCACTCGGCAACATAGTGAGACCTCATCTCTCAAATTAAATAAATAAATAAAATTTTAAAAGTAGCAAAACACTATTTTTTATCATTCACAAGTTTTTTCACCACCAAAGGATTAATACACCAAAAGACTTTTTGTTGGACACCCATCACCATCTCAAGAATAAAGTTCTCCTAAGGGGCAACTCTCAAGAACTAAATACCTTGATCTTACATCTCCAACAAAGAAAAGAAACAAAAACAAAAAACAGGTTAAGCCTACGAGGAAAATATTAGAACATATAAGAGAAAATATAATATATATACCCTTTTGTAAAAATCTTTTCAATTTGGTCTGGGGAAGTAAATTATACTTGGTCCCATATGTCCCTAGCAAAAATAACCAACAACACTATTCCTGTTGAAGACAAGATCAAGACACAGTACTATTATTTAACTATATGAATAAAGACAAGGATCTTATTTCTCCAAGTTTTAAAAAAATTTGAAGGATTATGTCTACTAACTCATGATAGCATGTGATTTTAGAATGCAACATGCCAACAAAAACCTGAAGGATCCAATACCTGAATTATAATGGGCATTTCAATATCAAAGCTTTTCTCCCATATACATTTTCTTCATTATTATGTATCATATGCTATTGCTATTCTGGGTGTGTTATCCCACTTATCTCATTTAGTTTTCTCATTTACCCTCAAAGGAGGGCATTTTATAAGCAAGAAATGGGAGTTCTAATTGGTGGCAGAGCCAGGCTAACAGTTGGCGAGATGTGTCAATGCCTGAGCCTATAGGCTTAACCACTAGGCCCGCTCTGTGTCCATACGCATCTGTTGAAGTCCTCTGCACTTTAAAGTTCCAAATTATTTGTCACTGACTCAGTATACCATCCTCCTTTAAATCCCAGAGGGCACAATATTCTATATGGCCCTACATATTAACATGCATTCCAAAAACAACAAAGAAAGAAACATACAATACAGCATTTTATATACATTTATAAACCAGTCCCGTGCAAGACATATATTTATTTATCATATAAGTGCCTGTTTAACTCCAGAAGCAGGAAGGAAGACATTGTAGTACCAAATAGAACTACTTGGAGAAAGATGAGATGAATCTGCAGGATCAGAATTTGGGAGAACTGTTCTAGCTCTAGCCAACACTGTAGGTTCCCAATTACGTGTATGTAGGAATTAACAAACAGACTTGCAACCAGAGGGCCTTTGAACTGAAAGTCCTGCCTCCTTTGCTGTGGTACTTGAAGTATCTATCTGTACACAACTGTATGTATCTGTTTGAAAAGATTCACTGTTTCAGTTGTTTCAAAGCTTTCCCACTGATCTGCTACAGAGTTAAAGCTGCCCTGGGTAATACTGTCACTTTTGTTTTTCTAATAAGTTAAGTCTCTAAGTATTTCATACTTTAATATTCTCAAAATACCATCTCTATCATCTGGTGAACTGTTGCCTTACGGAAGCTCCTTTTGTCCAGAGGGAAGAGCAAGGGCCCTGAGAAGTGGACCTGCAGTCCTGATCTATGAGGGATACCAGGAGGTCAAGGTGGCTACAGTGGAGTGAAGGGAGGGAGGGAGGGGACATATCAGTAGCCCAGGTCAGAGAAGAACCTGCGTATGCATTGCTTGCATATGCATTAACTATCTCTGGGGGCCCCTAGGTGGCTACAAATACTGGCTGCCTCTGGAAGCGGGGGAAGGGAGGGGAAATGCTAGGAAGGAGACTTTTCCCCGTATTCCCTCTTGAACCTTTGGAATTTTTTTTTCTTTAGAGACCGAGTCTCGCTGTCACCCCAGGTAGAGTGCAGTGGTGTCATCATAGCTCTCTACAACCTCAAACTCCTGGGCTCAAAGGATCCATCCTCCTGCCTCAGCCTCCTGAGCAGCTAGAACTACAGGTGTGCACCATTCTGGTTGGCTAATTTTTCTTATTTTTTGTAGAGACAGGGTCTTGCTCTCGCCCTGGCTGGTCTTGAACTCCTGGGCTCAAGCAATCCTCCTGCCTTGGCTTCCCAAAGTGCTGGGGTTACAGGCATGAGCCACCATACCCAGCCTGATGTTAATTTCTTAAAATGTGTCTTTGTGTAAGTGCGCATACATAAAAAAATGTCTGGAGGGAAATACATGAAAACATGAACTCTACTTATCTTTAGGTGATGGAGATATGAGTGATTTTTATTTTCCCCTCTATGCTTTTTCGCATCTTCCATGTTTTCTAAACTTCTAACATTTTAATATTTAAAAAAATTTCCATTGATCAAAAATAACTACCTATTCTTATTTTATTCTCCATTAGTGAATTTTTCCTGATCCATGTCCTCAGCTCATGGTCTTATTTATTAAATCACACCCTTCCACTGGCTCTAAATGCTTCTTCTTTAAACATTCAGTTCAATCAATATCCAATTTTTGAGTTCCTATACATTGGTAGGTAGTCAGTGAGGTACAATATGAAGTGGGTGTCCTCAAAGAGTTTGTAACATACTAAGGGAGATTGAGCATGCAAATAAATATATACATAAGGCAGTGTTGTGGAAATAACGAAAAGACAGAGTAACTGCTTCCAACTGCAGGCATCATGTAAATTCCCTAGAGGAATGGCACTTGATCTGCATCTTGAATTATGAAGAATAAGGTTCCAAAAGTGGAGGTGGGGTTCCCCAGAGCAATGAAACCCCGTGAGTCAAGACTGTAGGAAAGAATAGAAGGAGAATTTGTAAAACATGGGGTCCTTGTGGTGTGGAGGGTAAGTAGTAATGAGATAAGATTGGAAAGGGAGAATGGAGCCACATCACAGCTACCTTGAATGCCATGCTTAGGAACTGTTATTTTATTTTGCAGGAAGTGAGAAGCCACTGGAGGTTTGGGCAAGGAGGTAACACAACTGTACTTTGGGAAGATTACTCTGACAGCCATGCGTAGGCTGAGCTGTGAAGCTCTTATTTAAAATAGCTGCCATTAACTACTGTCTCAGAGATAACTGGTTATCAAGGTCAAGTGCTACCTAAAACAGAAGTATAGTGGAAAATCACTCAGAAGACTGAGCTATAGTCCTAATCCTAGCACTAATTATATGACCTTGGACAAATCACTTTGCTTCTCTAAGCCTTTTTTTTTCTAAAATATCGCCTCTATCTGTCTCCTAGAGTCACTGGAAGGTTGGAAAGAAAATAGTATGTGTGAAAGCAGCCAACACAGTGCCCCAGAAGGCTTGCTGGGCATAAGATCTTGTCACAACTACTCAATTCTGTCTTATAGCATGAAGGCAGATCATACATAAATGAACAGTCTGGTTAGTTCCAATAAAACTTTATTTACAAAAACAGATAGTTTACCGGATATGGCCTGACAGCCATAGTTTGCCAACCTCTGTCTATAGGAGCATTGTCCAATAGAAATATGTGAGACACATATGTGTTTTAATATTTTCCAAAAGCTACATTTAAAAAGGTAAAAACAGATAAAATTATATTTAACTTAAATAGTATATTTTTCTTAGCCTATTATATCCAAAATATTATTATTTCAACATTTAATCAATAGAGAATATTATTGAGATCTTTTCTTTTTCTTTCTTTCTTTTTTTTTCTTGATGCATATTACATTTTTAGCACATTTCAGTTCTGATGAGCTACATTTCAAATGCTCAAAACCACCTGTGGGTTGTGGCTACCAATTGGACAGTGCAGTTCTGGAGGCTGTTTAAGTAAAACTCCTAAACCTTGACAGTACAAATGTAAAATAACATTTGAACAATAAAAGAAACCACAGCATATAATTATACACTATAGAGAAGATGAAAGTAAAATGCATGCTAGATTATAAAAACAATGTTTCTCCTGGGATGGCAACTATTACTGCTTGAGGCTACCTGTTTAATCTGGTTCTTTATTAGCAGCATAGGATGCCAATACAAAGTACATTAATGGAGTTTTATTCCCATAGCTCCAGCTGACAAATATTCTCCTCTGAGAAGGGAGAAAATCCCAAAATACTTGGTGAGAAAAAAGACTGTCCTATTTTGAAACAATTGCTTGTCACTTTTTCTCAGCTATTTTATTTTCTTAAAAAACAGCTTCCTTGTGAATAATATCATCTTTGGCAAACAGGCAAAATCAGATCACCCAAGAAAACCATTACTAATAACTTGTAGTCTGTAGTTAATAAAAAAATTTGTAGGAGGATAACATTTTCTATCACAAAAAATATTCAGGGGTTTTAAAAAATGTGGTCATTTTGACTTCAGACAATTGCAAACTATGCTGGTCTTTGGTAAACTTCGACTAAAAAGGGAGAGACGGGGGTCGGGTGCAGTGGCTCACACCTGTAATCCTAGCACTCAGGGAGGCTGAGCCAGGTGGATTGTTTGAGCTCAGAAGTTTGAGACCAGCCTGAGCAAGAGCAAGACCCCGTCTCTACTAAAAAAATAGAAAGA
>CAUYSK010033419.1:0-19375 GCA_963575035.1 Avahi laniger
CAATTAATTTCTTTCTATTTTTGGTAGAGATGGGGTCTCGCTCTTGCTCAGGCTGGTCTCGAACTCCTGAGCTCAGAACGATCCGCCCACCTCGGCCTCCCAGAGTGCTGGGATTACAGGCGTGAGCCACCGCGCCCGGCCCGAAAAAAAAAATTTAAACATTAAAAAGAAAAGGGGAGAGAGACTGGGTCTCAGTACGTTGCCCAGGCTGGTGTTGAATTCCCGGGCTTAAGGGAACCTCCTGTCTGAGCCTCCGAGTAGCTGGATCACAGGCGCGAGCCACCACGCCTGGCTCCTTAGTCTTCCTTTAAAATATTTTTTCTTGTCATTTCCACGTGCCCTAGGGAGAAGGGTTGGAGGTTCGGCTTTGGAACCTCACAGGCAGCCTCTGGTGAGGTCCTGTCTCAAAGCTCTGCCATCCTGACGCATGAAGAGCAGGCACTCCTCTTTCCCAAAGAGCCGGAATTCACACCGGGATGGCTTCTGCTGCTGGCTCTTGGTGACAGGCAGTGACTAAGCCAGGGTCATGGTGAGTCACTCACAGCGGGGAAGGTGCCCTTGTCCCAGCCTCACTTGCCAGAGCAGCCCAAGGATATGTGAGGTGGGTCCAAAAAAGCTGTGCTATTCATTAGCCCATAATCCAGTGTTGGATGATTTTTTAAAATGCAGATTTATGTCATCTCCCCTTCCAATTCCTATCCCAGAAATGTGAAGATATAGCTGAATGACCATAGCTCTCTCCTTCTTGGATTTGACTCCCAGCTCCTCACTCAGCCACTGAATATCTCTGGACAAGTTATTTAAACTCTCTGAGCTTTAGTGTTCTCATCTGTAAAATGGGCATAGTTGTAATATATTGGCTCATAAGGTTGATGAGAGGATTCAATGAGATTATACATATAAAAGGCAGTCAGCACCATGCCTGGCAGGTAGCAACCCCTGAATAAATAATACCTCTTATTATATTCTTTTTTTTTTTCTTTTTCCGAGACAGAGTCTTGCTCAGTCACCCTGGGTAGAGTGCTATGGCGTCAGCTTTGCTCACAGCAACCTCAAACTCCTGGGCTCAAGCAATCCTCCTGCCTCAGCCTCCCAAGTAGCTGGGACTACAAGCGCTGGCCATCATGCCCGGCTAATTTTTTGTTTCTATTTTTAGTTGATTGGCTAATTTTTCCATTTTTAGTAGCGATGGGGTCTTGCTCTTGCTTAGGCTGGTCTTGAACCACCTGACCTCAAGTGATCTTCCCGCCTCAGCCTCCCAGAGTGCTAGAATTACAGGTGTGAGCCACTGCACCTGGCCTTATTATGCTCTTGTCTGGCTGTCCCTAGCATGTGGAGTATCCCCTAGGCTAGATGCTTGGACTTTGAGCTCTAGCATGGGACATAGACCTGTAATTGAAAAATTACAGTACAATGGGAAGAGCTACAATAGGAATAATATGGACACAGTGCTGTTGATGCAGAGAGGTGATGGAGTGGTCAGGAAAGGGAAGACATTTGAGTTTGGGATCCCCAAGGGGGACGAAGAGCATTCTAGGAAGAAGAAATATAGAATGAGACTGTGGAGCCAGGTACAGTGGCTTGTGTTTATAGATCCAGCTACTCTTGGGAGGCTGAGGTAGGAGGATCCCTTGAGCCCAGGAGTTAGAGTCAAGCCTGGAAAAGTTTTTTTTATTATTACTAAAACAAAAACAAAAACAAAAACTGTGGCCCAGTTTTCCACTGTGAGCTAAATTGGGAGTTCTAACACCTGAAAACTATTGAAAGTTTTATACATCATTGCAACAGACTCAGATTTGCATTTTAGAAAACTCACACTGGCAGCTGTTTGCAGTGTAATTAGGGGCAGCCAGACTAGAGCAACAGTGAGCAGACTGTTCACAGGAATAGTCAAGAGATGATCACGAAGGCAGTGAGAGTAGGAGATACACATAGCCACAATTTAGGGTTTAGCAGATGACCTGAGAGTCACAATAGAGAGGAGAGAAGAGAACTCCATACTTCTACCTGGCTTGGCACACTCTGTTCCCTTTGCCTTCAATGCCCTTCCCCACATGCCATTCAATATTCAACCCAAGCCCTCTCAGGGTCCTCTACAGACTGGATCAGGGGGCTCTACTGTGTGTCCTTGTCCATTTCCCATCACATTACTCATCATTCCTTTGTCACTGACTGTTTCCCGGTTCCTCCCACTGGTCTGTGACTGCAGTGCGAGCAGAGCCCAGCCTTGATCATCTTTGCACTCACAAGGCAAGTGAGGTGTCAGTAACTGCTTGCTGAATGAATCAATGAAAACAAGAACTTTAGCCGGCCTGTGGAGAAGGGGGAGGAAGGAGCTGAAAAAGAATGACACCTCAGGGAACCTTGCTGAGAACTCAGGCCCTGGGGCCAAATCCGTCTTTTCTATTCCAATTCTATCTGGGTGTCCGCTGCCTAGAAGTTCTGGGCCTTCCAATAACTTGAAGCCTGGTGGAGAGAAGTACCCCATGGCCAGGGGCGCAAACGCAAATCTCTGCGGACTGTGGGCTGAGGCCCTGCCCCTCGGCCCTAGGCTCCGCCTCCCCATCCTCTGCAGTCCCAGTCGGGGCCAGGCGGCGACGCCCATGAGGCCGCATGCGCAGTGCGCGCACAAGGGCAACTTTGCCCTTCTCCCAATGGCGGGCTGTGGTCCCCTTCCCGGCAGCCTCCCTCGGGCAGGGAGTGCGTCATTTCCGGTGGGGAAGGCCCGCGGCCGCCGCCGCCGCCATTTCGGGCACTGCTGTGAGACTGAGACCGGAGCCGGTCCGCTGGGCGGCGGGCGCCGGGGCTGGAGGGGCGCGCGCGGCGGCGGCCCAGCGTGTAGGCGCAGAGGCGGCCATGGCGGGCAACTTCGATTCGGAGGAGCGGAGTAGCTGGTACTGGGGGCGGTTGAGCCGGCAAGAGGCGGTGGCGCTGTTGCAGGGCCAGCGGCACGGGGTGTTTCTGGTGCGGGACTCGAGCACCAGCCCCGGGGACTATGTGCTCAGCGTCTCCGAGAACTCGCGCGTCTCCCACTACATCATCAACAGCAGCGGCCCGCGCCCGCCGGTGCCCCCGTCGCCCGCCCAGCCTCCGCCCGGTGAGGGACTGACGGGACGGGAGGCCCTGGGCGGGGTGAGGGCCGCGGAACTCCCAGCCTGGCCGGCTGCTCTTCGAGAGCTGACCACCACGAGGGATGTGGGCAGAAGGCTGGAGTGACCATGGCCGGGGGGCAGCCTGCTGCTCGGGCTTGTTCCCACCGATGAGCAGGAGTGTGTGGGGGAGGAGGAGCCGCTGACCGAGGCCTCTGGGTGTGCCTTGGGAGGACAGCCCAGGGGAAGGGGAACTGCTTCGGCCCCAGGGTGGGGCTAGCGCCCGGCCCAGGCACAAGGGTAGGGCAGGGCAGGGCAAGGCAACGTGGGGACAAAGAGCTGAGGGAGATGATGGCACTGCGGGGGCATCACTTGGCAGCGGCGCCCAGAATGAATCCGATAATCCTACAAGTGGCTTTTAGGCTCGAAACATTTCCTGCGGTGTTGGAGAGCCGGGTTTGGCCTTTGGTAGGAAGTCACCGCATACTGATCGGGAGGGATGGAGACACCCTCAGGAAACTGGTCAGCTTTTTCCTTTCTTGGGCATTTTTCCAAAATGCTTTTACCATCCTCTTCCCCCCTGGAGAACGAAGGTGGTGAACAAAGTGCCTTGGTGATAGAAGAAAGCCTTCTATGATCAGCTCAGAATAAGTTGCCTGGATGTGTCCAACAGCTCTTAGGGGTCCTAATTTTCAAAGTATTTAGTAGAGGAAAGATTTATTTATTGATTTATTTTTTCAGAAAACAAACCAGAAATAAACCAATGGAAACAATCGGTCCCTTCCCTGAAAGTGACTAGAACTTCATTTTCCTTGGACTTGTTTGTCAGTCTGTACCTCAGGTCTTCTCCTTGCTCTTTAAGTTGAGGCTGTGGCCTGAATCTTCTGAATATTGGGAACAGACCAGCTGGGCAGATCCTCCAAGAATGTAAATTATCTGCACTGGGGTTTCTTTGCCAAGGATCAATGAGATGTGGCTGTCTCACCCGTGCTCTTGGAGTTGTTTTGGGACTGTTAAGGAAATATACGTACTTAGTACTTGAGATTTGTGAGGTACAGAGTAATTCTGAGATTCTCTGTATCTGTGTAACAGCATCAAGAGTCCGAAGTGCCTTCTCACGGTTCCCAAGATGAAGCAGTTTCCTCCTGGCCAGCTGAGATTAGATCCAGGCCAGTCTAATGAATTAGGAGGCTCCTGAGCCAGCCTTTGCAGACTTGCCCTTTTAGGTTAGCACTAATTTAGATTTACTCACTCTGGCCAGAAATGGAGAGATTGTTGTTAACACATACCAATTTTTAAAAAATGAGTATAGGGTCTTTAAGTTCACAAATTATCCTAGGTCTTTCTCAGTCTGCTTAGTTTAATGTTAGTATCATATGAGATGGGAATATTGATGTACATAATTTGCCCTGAGCCAGATATGTGCTACTTTGATGCCACCTGCATGGAATCTATGGTTTTGCATTACATTCAGTAACACAGTGGCAAGCTGTCATTGAAATTCAGTTTTCAGCCTTTTGTGTATGTGTTTCGTTGGTTGCAAAATTTGGAAATGGCAGTAGGCAGGTTTGTTAGCTTGATATTTTTCCACACCTTAGCATTATGATTTTATATCTAAACACTTACCTTGATACTGAGCTCCACCTTTTCAAAACAGGTAAGAGTTCATATCCTTGGCCCAGGAGAGAAAGTGAAGATTACCAAAGTTTGTGGATGGGGTGTGGAAAGTTCATGGGCATTGTGGTAATTCTACCAGGTACCCCATTTCCCACATGCCATGTGCCCCATTTTCTGCACAGGACAATCTATTTCAGTTGCTGTCTAAAAAGATTACATAATCTTTGTTATCCCCCTCCCCATCAAGCCCTTTTTGTTTTGAAGCCACCCAGAGGAATTTCTTTAATTTTAGAGAGGTGTATACAATATTAATAGCTAACATTTATTGACCGGTTTATTCTATGCCAGGTACTTTACTGAGTACTTTGTGTCTTATCTAATTTACTGTCTATAACAATCTAGTGAGGTAAGTACTATGATCTCATTTATTAAAATATTTCTATTTTATAGAGGAGGAAACTGAGAATCACTGATTCAGTAACTTGCCTAAGGTCACACAGCTAATAAATGACTGAGCCAAAATTGAACCTTGACATTCTGACCCTAGAGCTGACCCTTTTACTGTATATTCTTTTCTGATAATACGCATCTGCTATCTAAAGCCAGTGATGAAGAGGCTTTTAAAAACCTTATTTGGCACATTGAATATGGAAGATGAGCTTTTTGCTTAGGATTGCATGCTGTGGGGTTTTTTTCAATTTTTAATTTTTATTTTATTTATTTTTTTGACACACAGTTTCTCTCTGTTGCCCTGGGTAGAGTGCACTGGCTTGATCATAGCTCACTGCAACTTCAAACTCCTGGGCTGAAGGGATCCTTCTGCCTCAGTCTCCTGAGTAGCTGGGACTGCAGGCCTGTGCTAACACACTCAGCTAATTTCTCTGTTTTTTGTAGAGGTGGGGTCTCACTCTTGCTCAGGCTGGTTTGAACTCCTGAGCTCAAGTGATCCTCCCACCTCAACCTCCCAGAGTGCTGGGATTACTGGCGTGAGCCACCGCACCTGTAGGCCAAGGATTCTTAGCCTTTTCCAGTGAACCTATTTTTAACTTATAGGTCTTCAGCTCCCATAGGCTTCCTATGCTGCCATAGCTTGGGTGTGCCCTGGCCTTGCCCCAGGATCACAGGCAAGGGCTTGGTCAAGTCTACTGGTCACATTCTGTCAGATTGGACTTCAAAATGGACCTCTTGGGAATGCTTGCAATAATCGGTTCATTAGTTTTTCCCTCTTGAAACGATGAGGTAGGGACTACTAGAACTTGACCAGTAGACAGTTGACAAAACTGAATGAATGTGAATTAAAAGAGTAGTTACAAGCTTGAGCTCTGGAGCCTGGGTTTGGGTCTTACTTACCTGTGACTTACTACTTGTGTAACTTTGAGCAAATTATTTAACTTCTCTCTGCTTCAGTTTACTCATCCATCCGTGAAAGAAGGAAAATAGTAATACTGACTTCATTGTTTTAAGGATTAAATGAGTTAAATATATCAAATACTTAGGAATGTGGCTGGCATACTGAGTAAGTACTCAGTAAGTATTGTATAGATTAATCTTTTTTAAAAAAAATTTTTTTTTTTTTTTTTTGAGACCGAGTCTTGCTCTGTTGCCCAGGCTAGAATGAGTGCTGTGGCGTCAGCCTAGCTCACAGCAACCTCAAGCTCCTGAGTTCAAGTGATCCTTCTGCCTTTGCCTCCCGAGTAGCTGGGACTTACAGGCATGCGCCACCATGCCCGGCTAATTTTTTATATATATTTTTTTAGTTGTCCAGATCATTTCTTTTTATTTTTTAGCAGAGATTGGATCTCACTCTTGCTCAGGCTGGTCTCGAACTCCTGACCTTGAGCGATCCACCCGCCTTGGCCTCCCAGAGTGCTAGGATTACAGGCATGAGCTACTGCGTCCAGCCTTTTTTAAAATTTTAATGTAACTTTTTTGTTTTTTGTTTTTTTTGAGATGGGATCTTGCTATGTTGCCCAACTTGGATTAGAACTCCTAGGGTCAAGCAATCCTCCTCCTCAGCCTCCTAAGTAGCTGGGATTATTGGCAGCTGCTATCTGTAATCCCAGATAGCACTGCACCCATATATATGTTAATCTTAAGAACAGAACTATAGGCTGGGCGTGGTGGCTCACGCCTGTAATCTTGACACTCTGGGAGGCCGAGGCGGGTGGATGGTTTGAGCTCGGGAGTTGGAGACCAGCCTGAGCAAGAGCAAGACCCCGTTTCTACTAAAAAAAAAAATAGAAATTAATTGGATAGCTAAAAATATATAGAAAAAATTAGCTGGGCATGGTGGCACATGCCTGTAGTCCCAGCTACTCGGGAGGCTGAGGCAGGAGGATCGCTTGAGCCCAGGAGTTTGAGGTTGCTGTGAGCTAGGGTGATGCCGTGGCACTCTAGCCCAGGCAACAGAGTGAGATTCTGTCTCAGAAAAAAAAAAAAAAGACCTATGATGTGTGGGGGGGTGTTGAAGCAAAATGGAAAACCATTCTCAGCTTTGAGAAGTTCACAGGCATGCATGGTGGGGTTTGTACGAACTGGTGAAACAGCTTGTTTCAGGGAATAAGTGCTGGAGTGAAGAGGGATGGGGTGCATCAGGAAGTGTGAAAGGACCTTGGGTCCAGTACATGGAAATAGGATGGTGCCTGCTGTTACCTGTTTAACCCAAAGCCTTCTAACTATTGCCTCATTTTGAAGGTGGGGGGGAGCAGAAGCTAGGCTGTCAATTGAGATGCCTCTTCAAGGTAGTACAGGGCCAAGCCACTTCTCTGGAGATAGTGTGGGACTACTGATTACCCATTGCCACCTTTTTGCACCTTCAGCTTCTGTATTTCATTTGTTTACCTCATCTTGGCAGTTCACAAACCTGGTTCTCGTGTCTTACTCTTCAATGTCAGAGTATCCCTCCATTCAGTGGTTCTGGAGAAGTTCTTCAGTGAGTTACTTACAGGTTTTATACCAAAAAAATAATTCCACCGTAAAAGGAAGTAGGTTTATTTATTGCAGGACTTCTCCAAGTCTTTACTATGCTCATGTGAATTAATGACTTTCCGAGAGAAGGTACTGGGTTTTTCAAACTTTTGGCTGCAGAACTGCTGAGAAGCATCTTGAAATTCTCTGGAATCTTTGGAAAATAGTGCAGTAGATTCTGGATTTGGGGATAAATTGAAAGTTTCTGAAGGAATTCAGGGGGTTCGGGGTTGGTTTAAGCTGAATTTACCTTTTTTTTTTTTTAGCTTCCTGTGAAAGGTACTGAATTAGCTTTTTATGGAGCATCTATAATGTAGCCCACTTTTAGGAACTTCATTAGAGAGATATTTGGCCCCATTTTACAGACTCCAGGGCTGAGGCACAGAGAAGTTAGATAATACCTCATACAGCTAGTAAATGAGAGCCAGAATTTATCTAGCCCAGTCAGTCTAAATTTGGAAGGTGCCATCCTATTATCTACCGTTTTTAGAAAGCTCTGTTTGCTTAGGAGACCATACATCTTGATACCTCTTTACGATACCTTCTCAGATGGAAGTCAGCAGCCTTTTTAGCCCTTTGTATTGGACAAGTGGTGGGTATTTATCTAAACAACCTCTGTAAATGTCATAGGCAGAGGAGAAGGAAGAGAGAGTGGGAATTAGGAAAGATGAAGGAAACAAGAGGAAGTACTGTGAGATCAAGGAGAGGCTGATGACGGAGCTGCGCAGTACCCGTGCCAGAAGTGACCTGACCTATTTTAGCTGACAGATACTCATCATGAAATCTTCAGGGAGTGATATATAAAAACTCATAACCTGAGGGGTGAAATGCTTAAAAGTAAGGAGTTGAGCAGGTACAGAAAAACCAAAAGAGTACCCACTGTTGGCATTGATTTTGATTTCCGAATGTGTTAATTCATAATTGTACAATCAGAATCCGGCACAGGGTCGATGTAAAACAAGTCAGTGAGGTTTTCCAAGTCCCAGAGAGCTGTGAGAATTCTGTCGTTGGTTCTGTTCTCCAGACTGACTGACTGTATCTCCTTCCTTTCCCGCCCTTCTATTTCCTGCCTTTAGCTGTTTGTGGTTGGAAGGAGACGAAGGAGGGAAAAAGAGCTGGAACACATAGCTGTGGTGAGGTTTGGGCTTATCTGGGACTTTTGTATGTTCTGCTCTCCTCCTTTCCCTTCTGAAGTTTGGATCAGTGAAGCTTGATTGCCCCATGTCTCTAACTGCCCCACCAGTACATAAAGCAGGCATTTCTCTGTGGCATTATTACAGTGTCAGCAGACTAGAAAAATAATTTACAGGTAAAGCATATCAAAGGCGTTCCATGGTGTTTTGCCTGTATTTCTGTGTTGGGATTGCCAAGCAAAAAAAATCATGGCGAGCCCAATTCACACCATGCGGTATTTGAACAAGAAATGAATTAAACCTGCTTCCTACGTTTGTGCCAGATGAGCTGCCAATTTTTCTTGCACTGATCTTTCAAAGGGACTTGGCTTAGGAGTCTTATTTGTTCTCCTAACAAATAACAAATTTGTTCTCTCCCCAGAAAACACATTTCACTTGGCCAGTACAGTTATAGAGGAACCGTAACAATGGATGGCAGGGAGTGGTCGCCTTCCTTAGAGTGAAAAGAGTACCTTGGGAATGTTCAGGGATGGTCAGAGTTGCTCTTCCATTGTGATTTTGTTGTATCTCAGGACACAGTTTGTTGCTACTGTTTTTTGCAGGAACATACCTCCAGTTAAACATGAAAGTGGTGGTGATGGGGGTGTCTTCCTAAGACATGCTGTATTGCTCCTTGCTTACCAATAACACTGTGCATGCCTTTGTATCTCCAGCTGTGCTGTGAGCTTCTCAAAGCTGGGGGCAGATTTTCATTTAGCTTCTTTCTCTCACTTCAGAGTTATGTTCATTAAGAATAATATCTCTTGCTGTGAGCTAGACTGACGCCACGGCACTCACTCTAGCCAGGGCAACAAAGTGAGACTCTGTCTCAAAAAAAAAAAAGAATAATATCTCTTGGCCATGCATGGTGCCTCATGCTTGTAATCCTAGCACCAGGGAGGCTAAGGCAGGAGGATTGCTTGAGGTCAGCAGTTCGAGACCAGCCTGAGCAAGAGTGAGACCCTGTCTCTACTAAAAATAGAAAAAATTAGTTGGGTGTGGTGGTGTTCGCCTATAGTCCCAGCTACTCAGGAGGCTGAAGCAGGAGGATCGCTTGAGCCCAGGAATTTGAGGTTGCTGTGAGGTAGGCTGATACCACAGTACTCTAGCCCAGGCCACAGAGTGAGACTTTGTCTCAAAAAAAAAGAAAGAAGAAGATTATCTCTTTGGGAGGCTGAGGTAGGAAGATTGTCTGAGGCCAAGAGTTTGAAGTTTGAGACCAGCCTGGGCAACATAGCAAGATACCACCTCTACAAAAAATAAAAATAAATTAGCCCGACGTGGTGTGCACACCTATAGTTCCAGCTACTCTGGAGTCTGAGGGAGGAGGGTAGCTTTAGCCCAGGAGTTTGAGGTTATAGTGAGCTATGTTCATGCCACTACACTGCAGCCTGGGTGACAGACCCTGTCTCCAAAAAAGCCCCAAAAGCCAAAAAAGAATAATATCTAACACTGAGTACTTACTATCTGCTAACTACTGTCCCAAAAGGGCAACTAGTAAAAACCATTTTGGCCATTGTACCTTGGCATATAGTTGGATAAATTTTAGGAAGGAAGCTTTTCTCCCCAGGTGTAATCAGGATCATTTTCTAAGCTGGTGTTCTGCTGGCCTCTACCACTCTGCCCTGGAGCTTTCTTGACCAGGCAGTGCTAAATAGGTCTCCATGCTCTCACTGACCCTATCCTTAACGTAGTTGTTCCTTAGGCCTAAAAGATCATCCTGAATTAGCCTGGTGGTGATAGGCGAGTTGGCCATGTAGTTCCTTGCCTACCAGACTCAAATAGGAATAATTGTCCATCAGTGATCTACCTCAGTGAAGAGAAGCTCCAGAATATAGTACTGCCGTGCTCTGGTATGATCATAACCAAAATCGTCTCTCCAAGTGCTGCACTTGGAGCTATTGGGATTACATTCTGCTGGTGCCTGAGAAATGTTGCCATTCGGACAGTCCTGGGTCTGGGCATCTCCTTTAGTGTCCTAAATTAGAGAAACAGCCAGTATTCCTGAATCTAGGTTATTAAGTTGTTTTAGCTTATGGTCGTGCATTCTACAGGTAGACTTTCTGGAATATAAGAAATGTGCAGCTGCCCTTTAAATTATGTCTTGGTCTCATCATTCATATGGGTAAAAAGACGAGGTACTCAGCAGTACTCATTCTGCACTGAGGACTTATGGTTAACTTCCGAAGTTAGTTTTTTATCTTTTTACTTCTCCCCAGTAGTAGACTGAATTTTATTTTATTTACTGTTTGTTGTTTTTTGAGACAGGGTCTTGGTCTGTTGCCTGGGCTAGAGGGCAGTGGCATCATCATAGCTTACTGCAACCTCAAACTCTTGGGCTCCAGGGATCCTCATACCTCAGCCTCCCAAGTAGCTGGGACTACAGGTGCTCACCACCACATCCAGCTACTTTTTCTATTTTTTGTAGAGAATGAGTCTCCATTACCCAGGCTGGTCATGAACTCCTGGCCTCAAACGATCCTCCTGCTTTGGCTGTCGCAAATGCAGGGATTATAGGTGTGAGCCGCTGTGCTTGGCCTAGACTGAATTTTAAATGTACTTTTTCTGGTCATTCTGAAAGAACTATTTTCTAACAGTGAACAAAATAATTAGGTCTCTACTTAGATGCAGTACTGCCCACCTGTAGTCCCAGCTACACGTGAGACTGAGGCAGCAAGATCACTTGAGGCTGTGATTTCAAAGCCGCAGTGTGCTGTGATTGTGCCTGTGAATAACCAGTGCACTCTAGCATGGGCAACATAGCAAGATCCCATTTCTAAAAGAAAAGAATAGAAAAAAATTGGGTCTCTTGATAGTTGTACATGTTTTTGAGGTATGTGTGATATTTTGATACATGCATAGAATGTGTAATGGTGGTCTCTCTTTTTTTGAAGAGTGGCAAATTATTTTAGACATTTGGAGTACCACAGTGTTGACAATAGTAATCACCATGGCTTTTAGATGGGGCAATGCCATCTTGTTCATAGGAATAGAGTTAGGAATGGAGGTAGGCCATTTTCCCTTAACAAAGGACTTGAGCAAGTAATTTGTAATATACTTGTTTCTAAGAAGTACAAATAGTCAACAAACATAAAAACATCAAATAATCAAAAGTAATATTTTTTTCTTTTCTTTCTTTCTTTCTTTATTTAGTTTTTTTGAGACAGAGTCTCACTCTGTTGCCCTGAGTACAGTGCCCTGGCATCAGCCTAGCTCACAGCAACCTCACAGTACCCAGCATATATGTCTATTATAACTGGGTTACTATACAGTTTTATATCTTGCCTTCTTGTCTTCTTTTCCTATTATACTTCAAGAACATGACTTACTTTTTAATTTTTTTTTTTTGAGGTAGAGTCTCACTATGTTGTCCAGGCTGGAGTGCAGTGGCTATTCACAGGTGCAATCATAGGGCACTACAGCCCTGAACTGCTAGCTTCAAGCAATTCTCTTACCTCAGCCTTCCAAATAGTGCTGCTGGTGTATACACTGTGCCTGCCTAGCTCCAGAACAGGACTTTAGCCATTAGGCTATGGAATATGCAGTCATTGGACAATAAAATATTCCTAAATTTTCACCAATGCAAACAATATTATGAGCATAAAACTATTAATGCTTCTTTAAAAATTACTTCCTTAGGATAAACTCCTTGAAATGCAATCATGGGATCAAAGGAGGAGGAACATTAAGGCTTATGTTGCCAAATTGCACTCCAAAAAGTTTGTGCAGCTTTATACTCTCGCCAGTTGTTGATGAGTTCCCATTCCCCTCATCTCCTTGCCAAAATGGTATTTTAAAAATCATTGCCAATTTAATAAGGAGAAATGTTATCTCTTTTTAAATATTACTTTTAGGCCTGGCGTGGTAGCTTATGCCTGTAATCCTAGCACTCTGGGATGACAAGGTGGGAAGATCGCTTGAGCTCAGGTGTCGGAGACCAACTTGAGCAAGAGCGAGACTCTGTCTCTACTAAAAATAGAAAAATTAGCTGGGCGTTGTGGCGCACACTGGTAGTCCCAGCTATTTGGGAGGCTGAGGCATGAAGATCCCTGAAGCCCAGGAGTTTGAGGCCAGCCTGTGCAATGGAGCAAGACTTCATCTCTACAAAAAATAAAATAGCCACACTTGGTAGCACATACCTGTAGTTCCAGCAACTTGGGAGGCTAAGGCAGGAAGATCGCCTGAGACCAGGAGTTTGAGATTGCAGTAAGAATGATCATGCCACTGTAGCCTGGACAACACAGTGAGACCCTGTCTCCAAAAAAAATAAAAAAGATGTATATGTATTACATACACACACACATACACACGTATAAATATGCATATGTATATATATTTTTTTAGGTCATTAAATCCAAAATGTCCAATTTTGAATCAAAAGTTTATTGTATCTCAAACAAGCAGTATAATTAAAGTATGCACCTAAACCATCAACACAGTTTTGCCATGTTAATGGCAACCTGTTTATGCTAGCAGTGAAGAAGCCTGGAGACCGAGTGGCAATGAAATTGCCAAAGGCGTTTTTCCATAGCTTGTTGAGAATTGAATATTTTTCCTTTCAAGAAGTGGTAGTCAGTTGATGCAAGGTCCAGTGGATGACAGAAAGTTTCCAAGTCCAGCCTTTGTAATTTGAGCAGCATTGTTTGTGTGAGATGTGGTCCAGCTGCTTAATTGCAAGCATCCTCATCATTTCATCCAGCTGACCACAGTACAAATCTGCTTTAATCGATTGACCAGGTTTCATGAAGCTGTAGTGGATAATACCAGCACTGGACCATCAAACGGACATGATTAGCTTTTTTGGATGAATATTCAGTTTTGGACTATTTTGGCACTCCATCTTTATCCAACCATTGTGCTGAATGATTATGATTATCAAAAAGAATCTGTATTTTATCACACCTAACAATACAGTGTAGACATAGTTTGCCTTTATGTCATGACAGCCAAAAAAGGCAGGCTTTGAAATGATGTCTTTTGACGCTTATTAAATTCATGTGGAACCCATCTATCCAGCCTCTTTACCTTGCTGATTTGGGGTTTTTATTTATTTATTTTTTTGAGACCAGAGTCTCGCTCTGTTGTCCAGGCTAGAGGGCCATAGCAGCAGACTAGCTCACAGCAACCTCAAACTCCTGGGCTCAAGCAATCCTGCCTCAGCCTCCTAAGTAGCTGGGACTACAGGCATGCACCACCATGCCCGGCTAATTTTTTTTTCTATTTTTAGTTGTTCAGCTAATTTTTTCTATTTTTAGTAGAAATGGGATCTCACTGTTGCTCGGGCTGGTCTCAAACTCCTGAGCTTAAGTGATCCTCCTGCCTTGGCCTCCCAGAGTGCTAGGATTACAGGCGTGAGCCACTGCGCCTGGCCTTATCTTGCTGATTTGTCTCAAATGATCCAATATTGTTGGCATAATGTCATACCTTGCTGCTAATTCACACATAGGTTGAGATGAATTCACTTCCACTGTAGCTTTCAGCTTATCGTTATCCACCTTGGTCTCAGGTCACCCACATGACTCATTTTCAAGATTAAAATCACCAGAATGGAATTTCTCAAACCATTGCCATACTGTGCATTCATTAGCCACATCCTTGCCAAGCACTTCGTTGATATTTCGAGCTGTCCACGCTGCACTGGTTCCACGACGGAACTCATATTCGAAAATAACATGAATTTTTCACTTATCCATGAGTTCACAAAAAGCTCTATGAAAAAAGATTTGAAAGATAATCACAAGCCAAACCATGCATTTGAAAGAATGAGATGTACCTTCACAATAAAAATAACACAAGTATCAGAGTGAAATGTCAGGGATATCAACTGTCAGACTTAGTACTTAAGGAAATTGGATATTTCATACTTGGTAACTATATTTTTTATATGTATATTTCAGGTAGGTAATAACCCAAAATGCTAAGAGTGGTCCTGTGGCAGGGTTAAGGCTGATTTAAAAAAAAAAACACCCACAAAACCCAAATTTTCTATAGAATTTTTATTATTTATCAGGAAGTGAAAAGGTAAAAAATTCAATGAAGATGATTTGATATTTTGGATGCCTAGCAGAGTGCAAGTTAAAGGTTTGTATTCCTCATTAGAAACTTTGTTTCTTGTTTGAACCTACGTTCATTTATTATCCTTGAATTCTACAATCTCGAGATAGAGAGGGAGTATGTTCTGAAGTATGCCCTGTGTCTAGAGCTATTATACATATGTACATACATATTTTTGTCTTTTGAATTTTAAATGTTCCTAATAAGTCCTTTGTCTTGGATCTTCAGTATGTTATCACAGGTTGAATATTTTAACATTTCTTTATTTCCCCAACCATCCTTGTTTTTCTTTTTTTATAACCTGTTTCTTTCATAGGGAACAATCTGGTTTCCATGTTTTATTTAAGTAAAGACATTAGAAATTGAATTTTAAGCAGCTAGTTTCTTATTTTCTCTTTTTTGGCTCCTTGGTTCTTTTGCCTAATTAAGCTCTTTTAGCTGTCCGAGATGAAATTGAGATCAGCAATCTTAGATCAAAAAGATAATTTTCAAATGTTTTTCTTCTTTGGAATTACATCTTGTAGATACGAAGAGAACAGATGCATGAGCTCAGTATAATCTCTCCTCACCTCTTCCTCGAACAGCTGTTGGGATCTTTGGAAAAAGAGAGCTTGCCACATTACCTAAGATTGAAAAAAAAAGATTGAAACAAAACCTTGAACTTCATGCTACTCTGTAAATGGGGTAGCAACAGACATATTGGGAGAATGAACAGAAAGTCCCTATGTTGCACTTCTTTGTAGTAGGAGAGCCCACTGTCCTGGCCTTCTGTTCCTTCTCTGAAGTCTGGTGGTGGACATCTTTCTTCCTAGGGAATATTTCAGCTTTAAAGTGTGATGTTGGTATACTGTGAAGAGAGAGGGGTTATTTTCTTCTAAGGGAACTTTTTTTTTTTTTGGAATATTAAATATTGACTAAATGTGTGTGGAAAATGCTTAAAATCTGCATTTCAGCTGGGCATGGTGGTATGCACCTCTAGTCCCAGCAACTTAGGGGAGGCTGAGGTGGGAGGATTGCTTGAGCCCAGGAGTTCGAGTCCAGCCAGGACAACATAGTAAGACCTGGCTCTAAAAAATAAAATAAGAATAAAATCTGCATTTCATCTCTAGTGTAGTACATCTTTAAATAATACCCTGCTCTGTTTTTTCCAGTGGTGAGCCCCTCCAGACTCCGAATAGGAGATCAAGAGTTTGATTCATTGCCTGCTTTACTGGAATTCTACAAAATACACTATTTGGACACTACAACGTTGATAGAACCAGTTTCCAGATCCAGGCAGGGTAGTGGAGTGATTCTCAGGCAGGAGGAGGCAGAGTATGTGCGAGCCCTCTTTGACTTTAATGGGAATGATGAAGAAGATCTTCCCTTTAAGAAAGGAGACATCCTGAGAATCCGGGATAAGCCTGAAGAGCAGTGGTGGAATGCAGAGGACAGCCAAGGCAAGAGGGGGATGATTCCAGTCCCTTACGTCGAGAAGTATAGACCTGCCTCCGCCTCAGTATCGGCTCTGATTGGAGGTAACCAGGAGGGTTCCCACCCACAGCCACTGGGTGGGCCGGAGCCTGGGCCCTATGCCCAACCCAGCGTCAACACTCCGCTCCCTAACCTCCAGAATGGGCCCATTTATGCCAGGGTTATCCAGAAGCGAGTCCCTAATGCCTACGACAAGACAGCCTTGGCTTTGGAGGTACATAATGTGCAAAATGTAGAAAGAAGAGATCTGCTACAGGGTCTCCCTCTCAGACCTCTTAGAGCTTTGTAGGAATGCTGAATACAAATACCAGCATTGTGATGTTGTAGATGTCAAACCATTAAGTACTGATTTTGGCATTTTAATGTTGAGTTTTCTCTTGTTTATAGAAACCTATTTTGGAATGAGTAAGCTTAAAACTGTATAACTGAATGTTCTGATTGATCTACTAAACATACTTCTACTACTTTAATAACACCACCTGAATTCACAGGAATTAACCTAAAATATTTTTTCTCATCTCCCTCCTAATCTGTTTCTTGCTTTCTGTTTCTCATTGTCTAAAAGAAAGTGGGTTCACACAGATTTGAGTGTAATAAGTGGTCTCTATGAAAACATTTAAACGAAGTTTTTTTCCCCACAAAAACATGTTTTTTACTTTAGGGTACATGAGGTTCCTTACCATTAATAGTGTTCCTCAAGTAAGAATTAGGAGGAAACAGTGAGGCATAGCATAGTACAGGTGTGAAGAGAACCATACCTAAAATTATTAATTCTAAGGAGCAGCAGATTTACTTGGTCTTTGTTGTTTTAATGCATTTTACAGGCGAGAAACCAGTTCTTCCTGAGGAGTTGATTTTTGCCTTTTACTGGTGGAAATATCCTTGGTAGCCCTGTCTCCTTCTGGCCAACCCTTACATTGTGTTTATTCCTTTATTTCTCTCTTTGGCACTCACAGCTTTGTCTCTTACCCTTTCTTTTGCCTCCCTACTTTCCTCCCTCCCTCCCTCCCTCCCTAAGTTATACAGAGCTAGTGGTTTGGTATAAAAACCAGTACAGAAGTGGTATGCGTGCCCAACTTACAGAGCCTACTGATATGGTGGCTTGAATGTGAGCAGGTAGCTAACGTTCATAAGCACAGGTGGAAGTTATGTGAGCACAAATTAGCAGAGAAGGGGTAAAAGTGTGTTTTTGTAAGCTGAAGTCTTCTCTAAGTTTTCTTTTCTTTGGGTCATGTTCATACACTGAGAAGTAGGAGCTGCCCTATAAGTGGGAGTGTTAGCCTACCGAATAAGCTAGGATTTATTTGAACCTGTCTCCGATATTACTGGATTTGAAATTTTCCTTTAGGTTCTGATCTAGTGGATGCAGACAAGGGTTAGTTGATTTTCTAGGTTTGACCGAAAAAAATGAGTGTTTTTAAAGTTTGTGTTTTTTGAGATCATATTGTAAGTTAAAAGTATCATGTCTAGCTGGGTACAGTGGCACATGCTTATAGTCCCAGCTCCTCAGGAGGCTGAGACAGGATCATTTGAGCTCAGGAGTCCTAGGCCAGAGTGGGCAACATAGCAGGACCCCATCCTTAAAAAAAAAAAAAAAAAGTATCATGTCTCTGCTTTGATGAGAAATGAAATGTGCATTGTTTAGGCCATGTCACTTCTTTTTCCCACTTAGAGTTCAGAGGGTAAGGTAAATAAGTTTCTAGCCTCATGTTTTCATTTAAGTTCAGATGATGTTGACATCCAACACAATGCTGTGCACATGATGGATATGACTCTTGATATTTATTGCACACCTTGTTAGCATTGCACTGAAGTCTGAAAACAGCATTGATGAAACAAGCCAGCTAATCCCCAAGAGAGAATAATTATCACATTAATTTTGCTTCCATTTGCATTTCTTTTCTCAAAGGGAATTATTTTTAATGATAGCTGCCTTGGTTAGAGGCTTTAATGCTCAAAAATAGTTGAGCTGCTCTCCCTGCTGTGAAATATAAATCTTGTGAAATAAAGATTCGAGTAAACCTGCCGGCCCACTCTACAGATACTTCCAGGTCTAGGCAGTCAGGCATGTTTCTAAATCCTAGCTACTGGTGAAGCTGAAGCAGGAGAATGGCTTGAGCCCAGGAGACCAGTCAGGGCAACATAGTGAGACGCCATCTCAATTAAACAAATATTTAAAAAAATAAAAACTTCCAGACTGATAGCCCTACAAGTTGTATGAGCTAATTCCTTACTTTCTGTTTCAGAAATCAGACCACATATTCTGGAGTTAAAATTGAGGGTAGGGGAGAGATGGGCTGGATCCTGGGCCCTAGTCCGCCCATGCCTGAACAGAAAAGCAGAAGTTTGATGGGGTGAGGGGTATCCTTTTCTCCTTAGGCGAATTATTTTGGGGCCCTTCTCCTGAATGGGCAGACTAATGTATTAATATATAGATCTGATTTGAGCTTGGCACCGTGACTGTGGTGACAATGCCATATTCTCAGTAAATTCCTTTCTTTTTCATGTCCTGGTATGGTGCTTAGTACTTACCCATGCTTTGGACATTAATGTCCCACCGTGGTACATTACTAGCAACCCTAGTCCTAAAGCTACAAAGGGAATTCCAGGTTTCTGACAAGTTATAAGTGCTCCCCCATGTTCTGATCAATATTCCAATGGAGGGCCCGGCACGGTGGCTCACGCCTGAAATCCTAGCACTCTGGGAGGCCGAGGCAGGCAGATTGTCTGAGCTCAGGAGTTCCAGACCAGCCTGAGCAAGAGCGAGACCCCATCTCTACTAAAAATAGAAAGAAATTAATCGGACAACTAAAAATATATAGAAAAAATTAGCTGGACATGGTGGCGCGTGCCTGTAGTCCCAGCTACTCGGGAGGCTGAGGCAGGAGGATCGCTTGAGCCCAGGAGTTTGAGGTTGCTGTGAGCTAGGCTGACGCCACAGCACTCACTCTAGCCAGGGCAGCAGAGTGAGACTGTGTCTCAAAAAAATAAAAAAATATTCCA
>CAUYSK010033420.1:0-38220 GCA_963575035.1 Avahi laniger
TTTCTATATATTTTTAGTTGTCCAATTAATTTCTTTCTAATTTTAGTAGAGACGGGGTCTCGCTCTTGCTCAGGCTGATTTCGAACTCCTGAGCTCAAACAATCCGCCCGCCTCGGCCTCCCAGAGAGCTAGGATTACAGGCGTGAGCCACCACACCCGTCCTCTATATTTTTTTTTAAAGGCTAAAATCCCAGAACCCCCAGGAAGATACAGTAATACATTTCACCTGTTGCTTATACGTTTGGAGCTTACTAGGTTATAAACCTTTCCCTAAGGGCAGATTTGGAGAGCTGGAAGAAGGAACATAGAAAGATTGTAGGTGACACCATATTAGTGAGAATAGGAAGGTGGAGAAAATCGGAGAAGGGGAAATAAAAAGAAGAACCTCTCGCTGGGTTCCAATGATGGAGACAAGGGCTCAGCAGGCTCCCCTCCGTTTTTCAAAGAAAGGATGCTCACGCTGCTGGCAGACACCGTTAGGGACTGGGATGAGACGCTTACCAAGTGGATGAATCCGGCAGCAGTGAACCAGGTACTGAGAACTATTGACAGCAGTTTGGAAAACTTCACTGAATTACTAGAGGAAGAAAGACGAAGAGCTGTTGGGTCTCTCAGACAGGTTCCAGAGCAACACAGTCACCTCATCCTCTAAGACCTTGCTACTCAGAATGCGGTTCATGGACCAGAAGGGATGGCGTTGCCCAGGAGTGTGTTAGAATGCAGAGCCCAGGCCCCACCCTGCTCCACCAGTCTGCGTTGTTCCAAAATCCCCTACTTGATTCACATACACTTTAGAGCTTAAGATGCACAACTTTAAAACTCACCAGTCACACACGTTTGTTCAAAAAGTTTGAGTTTTGCTGCAATATCCATTAGCCTGATATTATATCACTTGTAAAAATATACTCTATGTGGATCAATGTGAGATAAATTTAACAGATTGTTACATTGCCTAAGTAATACTACAAAATGCAGCATGCCAGAAATCCAGGGAGTAGGCTTATGAAATGAAATTTTGAGCAGAATGCAGAAATGTAGAGTCGCTCATAATGCTGAATTGGTAAAAGGATCTTTGAGTGAAGAGGATCAGAGGGACTCTTGTTTCCTAAGTAGGACCTTAGAGTTTAGCTGAAATCTCTGTGGTTTTCAGCAAGAGCCACCTGTCCCGCAAGAACAGCCTTTCCTGTCCTGACTTCTCCATAATGCATAAACATTTAGCAGTGAAATCCACCTGGCATTTGATGCTTTTAGTGAGAATGTAGAGGCATGGAGGTTTTGAGTGGGTAGCAGAAAAAATTGCTTAAAGCTTTAGAAGTATTACTGCTCAAAGGTAGTTGGGATTTTTGTTGTTGCTTGGAGATATGTAGGTGATTATTTCTATAAGCAATAGTTCACTGCTACTGCCTGGTAACTCCTGTGCTTGGAGGAATTGTCTTACATTCTAAAATCTGAGGAAATTTTTTTTTTCACCTATCCAGGAGAGACATGATTCATTAAAGCAAATGTGTAGAACCAAAGCCTCTGATTTTTTTATTTTTATTTTTTTTTGGTGGTGGAGGGACCCAAAATTAAAACCTAAATGAACTTACACATCATAGCTTTATAAAACAAAGAATAAACAAACTCTTTAAAATGATTGTATAGTTTTCAGCCAATGTGTGATGTAATATAATGGGAGAAATTGAGTGAATATCATCTTGGGAGCTGAGGGACTTCATGATTTTTGCACTGAAATTCTGATGGCACATGAGTTGTGTTAAAGGTTCAGTTAACATTTTCCTTTCGTAATCCAAACTATTGATGGTAAGTAAGCAGTACGTCAAACGGGGGTAGCATTTACCTGGTTTTGATGGCTCGGAGAATTTGCAAGATTTGAGGAAGTTCCAGCAGCCGTAATGCTCTTAGGAACCGTAAACCTACAAAGAAATGGAAAGGAGAAAGCTGCCAAAAGAAGAGGTTCACTCCAGGGAGGAGCCTCAATGAGAACACCATTGGGATTGCTTACGTTCTCTTTCTCAAATACAATATGTTATAATGTTATAGATTTAAGAACATGAGCTGTCGTCCAAGTACTAGGCTTGACACTTTATAGTTGTTGTAATCTAAGGCAATTGTTTTACCCTCTCTAGTTCCTTATCTATAAAATGGGATTTATAATAGTATCAACCTCATAGAATAGTAGCATTGATATAAAGCGTGTAGAAGCATGCCTCACATATAATAAGCACTATTCATTTTACTCTAACTCCTCCTTAGAATTGAGAGAAAATTTTCCATAATCACGTAAACTATACAATCTCTGAAATATGCTTGCTCCTCGATGTTTGTATGCTGTTTTCCTTTATGCAGTTTGATAATACAATAGCAAGGAATAGAACTGGTATTTATTTTATAGACAATAAATAATAATATAAAATTGCATAAAACAAATAAAAGTACGTAATGTCCATGCACTGTCAACATATCCACCTTGGAGACAAAACAACTAAATAAAAACGTCTCCAACATGTCGCAGCATGTATGGAGAGGGTGATTAGTTTGTAAAGACCAAGGGAGGCTTTTCATCTCCCCAAGTCTCCATGAAATCTCAGCCTAAAAGTGCCACAGCGGGAAGGAGATGTTGGAGCCTTGCCTCTCTGGTTGTGGAGACAGCCATTTCATCAGTAACTATTAAGCACCCACTGTACACCAGGTGCATTGCTAGGTGCTGAGGTCCAAAGATAGTTTCTGTAAATATATTACAAAACCATATAATTAAGATGGAAGATTTTTAAAATGACAGGCAGACATTAAGGAAAAATGAAAGATATATCCTTATAAATGAATGCTGAGTTTTTGTTTCGTTTTGTTTTAGATATTGCTACTGATTCCTATTGTATACTCACCTAGCCAATTACTCTTCAAATAATAAGAAATGAAAGTTGGTGGGATGGTAAAGATGTCTACAATTGAATTCATCTCCAACCAGAATTTGACCTTGTCATCAGCTGCCAAAAACTATGAAATGGAAACAGAAAACCCAAAGTTCTGTTACCCTCAAGAATTTCAAAGTGAGAACAACAGATGGCATTATTCAGCTAGATTTTATTTATCAACTGAAGCCTCGATCTGATCTCATTCTATTTTACATATGTACATACATATATTTATATAGATATATATGTGTACATACATATATATCTATATAAATATAGAGATTATATCTTTCGTTTTATTTACCAGAACTTAACTTTCACACTTTCTGAATAGACACTTTGCCCTTTCTGCTGCTTCTAGAGCTCTCTGATATATACAATTACATACGTAAAACCCTACTTGTGAGGAATGAAGATACATGATTCAGGATGGTCTCCCGTGGAAAAGGTACAGTTCTCTAAAATCTTGGCTGGCCAGGGCCTATGTTTATGAGGTTTCTATTTAGACTAAGAAAGTGAGCATTTCCAGAAAGATGAGACTGCTACTGTGAAAAGATTTTGATGATCATTGTGGTTGGAGTAGTTAAGAATGGGCATAGAAATACATATCACACATACGTGTGTGTGTGTATATATATATATATATATATATATAAAGATATGTTTTGTGTATCTATATAGAATTTTTGTTTTTGAGACAGGATCTCACTCTGTCACCCAGACTCCAGGGCAGTACTGGCATCATAGCTCACTGCTAGCTCAAATTGCTTGTCTCAAGCAATCCTCCTGCCTCAGCCTCCCAAATAGTTGAGACTGCAGGTGTGCACTACCATACCTGGCTAATTTTTTTATTTTTTTGTAGAGATAGAGTTTCTCTATGTTGCCCAGGCTGTTCTCAAAATTCTCCCAAAGTGCTTACAATCTCCCAAAGGGATTACAGGTGTGGGCTACTGTGACCGGACTCTATAACCTATACATATATAGGTGTGGGATATATATGATATATGTGTGTGTGTGTGTGTGTGTGTGTGTGTATGTATATGTGTACACAGTCTCTCACAAATATGGAGTGAATAAACACATTGAAATCTAGATCTAGGGTTGGTACTTAATAAATGCCTATGGAATGATAGAACTATTTAATAAATGAGAGTAAAAGAAGTGAAACAAAGCTATAAATGTGTTTCATGTAGTTATATGGCACTTATGCCACAAGTGGAGCCAGGACATCTCCACAGACTTGCTTCCCAATTCCTGCTAGCTTGCCATTATTATATCAGTAAAGCTTTCTCAGTGGTAGGTGGGAAGCCAGTGAGGAGGTCTTTGCTGCAGGGTGATGGTATTTAACAAAGGAAAGCATATTTTCATTTTGTGTTAGAGCTTTTGACCTGATTTACAATTTCAAGTACAGGAGCAAGAGTTTTTAGGTCTCATTGTATATTTGACAATTTAGGGCACAGAAAACATAGGCAGGTTGCAGAATGAACTGAAGTCTGCGTAGGTGGTACTCATGGTGCTTGTGTGTTGACCCCCACTTGCACTAGGTACTTACTCTCAACCCAAAATAGAAACTAAAGAAAGCATTGAAAGTCAAATCAATAGGAATGGTTTTGTCTTCATACGATGAACAGCTTCCAACAGGGCTGGAAAAAGAAACAAGGACAGTTTGTAAAGATGAACATTTTAAAAGCAGTGTCCTATGTTGGACCAAATAAAGGGAAAGAGGAGGCTATTTTCTATTTATTCACCATGAATCCAGACACCTAAATTCAGATCTCAAGGAAATTACTTTTCTCTTGGGAGCAGAGCAATGCATGAACAAAACCACTGGGCTGCCCACGGAGCTGAAAATAACAGAAAAACTACTCACCATTTCTTTCATCGGGTTTATTAGTTCTATTTCCATTTTATCAGTGGGAATTGAGAGCCACAGAGATTATGTGGCTCTTCTTGGTTTGCAAGACCCCTATCCTGTTGAAATACTTTGTCTTCTGTACCCTTCTAACATAGAGATACTCTAGGTCAAATGGACTGATTTGAACCAAATTCAAAGAAAATTTCCTAAAAGATCTGTTAGGAATTTACAGAGCAAAGATCACCAGTTTCTCTAGGTTTTCAAAAATTGCCTGGCTGGTGTGGCCCTGCAATCCCAATTTTATTTCAGCTGGAAATTCAATATAATTTCCAGATGATTGGCATGGAATTCAGATTAGACTGGATTTTGTCCAAAAAAGGTACCCTGACCCTGTGATGTAGGAAGGGAATGTTTTCAGAGGAGAGCTTCTTTATCACACGTGAGGTCTACCATTTTCCTTTCTCAGGACCGTCCGAAGTTGTTTGCAACTTATGAGAAACGCTAAAACTATGACAGAACTTCTGGATTGGCACCTAAGGGATCCAAAGGCCTGCAAAGCCTTCCTAAGTGGCCCAAGGCAGGAGGGGACAGCTGGAGGCCTGAAGCCCCGGAGACTGCAGAGTCGATGAGTACACAGTATCCCGAGCCCCTAGCAACGTGGGTGTCAGGATACAGGGGAAATTCTTGCATAGTTGGCAGAGCTGGTCTTAGTGCTTATTGGGGGGAGCTAAACACTTACCATTTTTTATGAACTCATGTGTGTGTGTGTGTTTCTGTGCTCTCACGATCACGCATATGTATGTGCCTGTGTGTGCGTGAAAGTATATTGAGTACATCAAGCATTATCCCTCAGGAGATAATTCCAAATTAGCCGAGCAACTTACTGACACAGCAGACCAGAGAGCCTGGGGATTTTACTCACTCAGTAGAGTTGATGAAATAGATTATAAGAGACCCGATGCTCAGGACAAAGACAAGGATCACCTAAAAAGAAAGAACAGGGACAAATCCATTTTATTGACGTGGAACCAATAAACCAATAAAATTGTGTTTTCTCTTTTTACCCTGCCTATGTATGAGTAGCCATGTATTCACATATTCATCTGTAAGCATTCATCCATTCAAGAAAACTTGTTCATGTTCATTCAGTAAATGAACATGGACCCGTTTTACTTATCTAATTTTAACTCTCACGCACTTCAGACTAAGAAATTTGTTCTTCTTGCTGATTTTAGAGCTTTATGATATGTCTCAGTATGTCCTGCCATTTATTCATTCATTCACTCATCAAACTTTATTAAGTGTTTAATAGGTGTTATGTAATTTATTACATGCTAGAAAACAAGGCTAATGGAAAGGGACCCTGGATTTTGCCCAAGATATCGTAGAAGAAACAGTCCTAAACATGTCTGCCCTTAAGAATAGTCTGAATTTTGATGGTAGGGAAAGTGCTACAAGTGAGAAGAAGAAAATGAGTGCTTTTAACACACCAACACATCTGGTCTGTAAAACAGGAGGAACTTGTGGAATGTTATCAGAAAACTGTTCATTCAAACATCTTGATGGTTTTGAATAAAATCTTTGGAGACTTCATGACGGTTTAGGTCCACTTTAGGTAATTTAACATTCCTCCAGTTGCCTTCAGTTTTCGAACCATCCAGTTTTTTAATATGTCCAGTCCAATGCAGTTCTAATAACAAAACTCTGAATTACATTTAAAATTAAATCTTCACTCTCTTCCAGCTCAGATGTTGCTTGGGTAAGGCTGTCTGTGTTGAGAAATGTATCAGTTTCTTCTCTACGAACCCTCTCTGGATTTTTATTCCTAGTTTCCCACTGACTAGGCTGCCTCTGGCCTCTCCAGGATTGACAGTCAGTGTCGGGGGGTGAACAGAAATGGGGGGTCAGAGCAGGAACTGTCCTGCTTGACTGGCATTAGATCCTGATGCTCACACCCTGGCGTGCTCAGAGCAGGGAGGGTGTTTAACATCTACTTTCATGGGTGGTCTTATTGCTTTCTAGAGACCCCAATTGAATTCACCTTCAAATTAAACAGGTATTTCTTTAGTTTCTGTCATGACCCAAGTACTATTCTGTTCATCAGTGAACAGTATATACAAAGATCCCTGCTGTCATGGAGCTGATAGCCTAGACAATAAATAAAGGTAATTAATAGTAAATCATGTGCTATGTTAGAAACTGAATACTAGGACAATAAAGTGAAGCAAAGCAAAGGGGATCAGAAATGCAAGGGGAAGGGGAAGTGGGGTACAGTCTTGAGAATATTTAATTGTTAAGTATCTTATCTGTGGGTCTCTTGGTCTAGGTGAAGCCTGGGCTTTCTCTGGATGCTTTATAATGCCTCTCTCAATACTCCTCACACTCCTATTTTCTGTTAGAGCCCTCACCCGTGCAGAGGCTTCAGCTGGTTGTAGAAGGCTCTCCCATGTGACCCACACCGGGCCTGTGGATGCTCTTATGCATTTTTTGGCCCCCAAATTGCTGGAAAGACAGATTATACCCAGGGTGGCCATTCCTCTGATGCAGAACAGCTAGCCCAACAGACTCTTGTCACAAACGAGCCAGAAATCTGTGCTCTGTGCTCCCAAAGTTCCAAGAGATGCAAATTGAAATTTCTGAATGGTCTCTCTTCAGCCCCTTTCCTTAGGCTTGCGATGAGAGGAATGTACTCTCGCCTCTGCCACAGCACAACTTGTCCCCAAACTGCTCTTCCATTTCCAATTTGCCCTAATTTACAAGTAATTGGGTAAGCGGCTAATAGCTTCAACTGATTTTATTCCAACTGATTTGTAAGAGGCAGTGCTGGGTCTGGCTCTTACTGTAAGTTCCATTTCAACATCTAGGTTAAGTGTTGATGGAGGTGGTACTAAGTTTGAGGGTCTCGTGCAGATATTCAGTTAGAAATGTAGCCTGAAGCTCAGGAAGGACATTGGGAGTGAATATACATATATGCACATTACATATGCAATAGCAGCATGTTGATAATTATTAATAGTTTTCATGAAGTCTTCTTTTCTTGACATTCCATTATGCATATTTCTTTTTCTTGTGCTAAATCCCACAAGAAACTCTAGTATGAATCGTATTGACCAACTTCTGGGATGATGTTGGCATGCATGCCATATGTTTACAGCCCCCGAAACCACGTAAAAATGAACATAAATAAATGAATAAGTAAATAAGAAAATTTTAGTTTTATTGAAACTAAGAACAATCCCAACCATGTACCACAAGCCCAAGGAATATTATCCACAAATACTATACAACCAGCAGCAAAATACACTAAACCCAAACAAGGCACAAGGAGCTAACAGCTTGTGGATGCAGTTTAGGGAGTGAGTCAAGTAGGGATGGGAGGTGACTCTGAGAAGACATGGAGATGCTCTCGTCTTGGAGGAGCAAAATTGGGAGTAGCTGGTTGTTTGGGGAAGAGCAGAAAGCCCCGCACCTGGGCCATGGCGGTATGGGTGGAAGATGGGGCCACAGCCAGAGCAGCCTGGAGGAGAAATTTGGGGAACCGGTAGTGACAGGGAGGGACCTCTTGGCTAGTGGCTACACCTTTTTCCCAGAAACACCTTGGAAAACAGTCAGAGAAGAAGAAACTGAAGGATCTGAGACCTCACCCAGACAGAGCCTTGTTGTTCAATTGCTGGCCACGGCATTACCCGCATGTTTATCTTTATGGGGAAACACAGTAACTTGGGACTTTGATTTCCACAGTGGGACTTTCAAAACTCTGTTGAGTGAGTTGGTGGTTGTGGGTGTTTTCAGAACACGATGACTGATGCAGTAAAAACGGACCCCCTGAGTGCTCCAAACCCTGTTTATGAATATTAGCAGATGATAGAAAAGTGCCAGTTACAGGAGAAGAGCAAGAAAACAGAAGGACCAAGCAGAGAAAATATGTGAAATGACCTCCCATGGAAGAGTTAACACAGAACATGCGACTAAACGTTTTAAAATTACATCTACAGGTCCTGGTGAGATTTGAGAGGACATTACGCTGATAAAATAAATGCAGTCTACAGTAGAAGCTGCAGCGAAGGAGCAAGAGTGAGATCCTGGGGCCAGAGGGAATGTGATTGACCAAATTAGAATCTCAATAGAGGTCCTGAATAGCAGAATGGATATTGATGAATGTGAAAGAGAATAAAGGAATTCTCTGAGACCACTAAGCAAACAACAGAGATAAAAACTATGATGCAGCACAATTCACTATTGCAAAGATGTGGAAACAACCCAAGTGCCCATCAATTCATGAATGGATTATTAAAATTTGGTATAGGTATACAACGGGATATTATTCAATCATAAGAAATGACAGTGATCTAGCACCTCTTATATTTTCCTAGATCGAACTTGAGCCCCTTATCCAAAGTGAGGCACCACAAGATCAGAAGTATGGGCTCCACTTGTACTCGCCATCAAATTGGTACTAACTGATCAACACTAGGGTGCTCATATGTCAGTAGTATTCTCTAGGAACTAAGGGGATGGGGGGATAAACCCACAACTAAAGGACACAGGGAACATTGTAGAGGGGAAGGGTATGCTTCTAACCCTCACTTGGGTGAGACAAAGACATAAAATGTAACCATAATGTTTGTACCCTCATAGTACCCTGAAATAAAAAAACAAAAACAAAACAAAACAAAAAACTATGATACAAAAGGGCATGGAGGTTAAATGCAAGAGATACAACTATAATGTGCAGTTTAGAATGACAAAACAAACATTTTTACAAAAAAAATTATCAGTGAAAGAAAATAGCAAAAAATACTTTCCTGAACTTAAAACTGACCTGAGTCTAGATGGAAAAGGCTCACCAAGAGTTGTCAGGCAGGAAATGTTGGAAGAGGACACACATGCAGGTACATGACGGTGAAATTTCAGATATTGAAAAGATATTCTATATTCTTCTACATTGGAAAATATATACAATAGGCCATTTACAAACTAAAGGGAATAAGATTGACTTTGTAACTCTCATTTCTGATCTGTATCAATTAGGATCCAGCAGGGAAGGTAGAAATCACATCAGCCATTTTACGGAAGAATTTAATTTTGAGAATCTAGGGGATGGGTATATTCACATTTAATGGGTGCAGTGAGCACTGTCTGGGGGATGGGCACACGTCTGGATCTGACACGGGCTGTGCAAAGACAATATATGTAACCTAAATGTTTTTACCCCCATAGTATTCTGAAATTTTTTTAAAAAGTACTTTTCTGCAACAATAATTCTTCCCTTTTGTAACAGTAGATATTCTTTTGTGATCAACATCTTTCCATGATCAATTTAATTTCTATTTTGTAAATAAAGTTCATGTTGATGGCAAAAAGAAAAGAATCTATTAAGTAGGATTGGAGGATCAAAAAGGCAAGAAAAGAGTATGGGGGTAACACACAGTTAAAAAACTACAAGCTTTTGAGGGATCAACAAAAAAAGTAGAAATGATCCAAATTTAGTTGTTTAAAAGAGGTACCTTTTGGAGTTGTGATTCCGAGATAGGAGGAGGGGTCCCAGCATGGCTGGTCATTGTACGTCTGAGGAGATGCTGAAACCTGGTTCCAGCAGTGTTGGGGAAAAGTGGAAACAGGAACCAAGGACTGCAACTGGACTAAGAATTCATTGAGTCGGTGAGGCTGAAAAGAGCAGATATAAAACACAGAGGGAACAGTTCCCTCCCTTCTTCTGGATTTCTGTCTCCTCGTGGACCCCTGTTGGCAGAGCCTAACAATGGGTACCATGAGCAAGCTGACCAGAGGGACAGATTTGCTGCATGCTGGCCCCACAAAGCAGAGGAAAGAGTCTGGACTTGGAACCACTGGACGATACCTTTCTCTCTAGCATGTAGCCTTAAGTGCTAGAAGACATTGGAACAGCGTTTACAAAGATTATTTTTTAAATGATTGCAAGTCAAGAATTGTAAACTCTAGAAATTATGCAATTACAAAAACGACGGTGATCTAGCACCTCTTATATTATCCTGGATAGAGCTTGAGCCCATCCTTCGAAGTGAGGTATCGCAAATGGAAAAACATACACCGCACGTACTTGCCATCAAATTGGTACTAACTGATCAACACTAAGGTGCTCACATGGTAGTAATAGTCATCGGTTCCAATTAGTTGGGGGCTGTGTATGTGGGGGAACCCACAACTAATGGAGGCAGAGCACACTGTATGGGGGAAGGGCATGCTTGTAGCAGTGGCTTCAGTGAGGCAAATGCATTACATGTAACCAAAATGTTTGTACCCCAATAATATCCTGAATTAAAAAATAAATAAATAAAAAAATAAACACTGGTCATCTAAATAGGCCAGGATATGTTTATATTAATACTAGTTTCTAAAATTATTTTGAAAATTAAAAAAATTTTCTAGTCCTCAAACAAACAAACAAAACGAATTCTAAACTCAAACAAATTGTCATTTACTTGAAAGAGCAAAGAAAAAGCATTTTTGGACATTCAAAGACACTACCCATATTCTCTTTTACAAATGAATATGGGAAGTACTAAAGAAAGAAGAAAAAATTCAGAAAGACAAAGTATGTTATATTAGAAAATGTGCATAATGAAACTTGCATTATTGAAGGTTAATATAATTTTTAAGGTTAAAACAAATATTAAGAAGAAATCTTACAAATGTATAATGCTACCTTTTCCCTCCCTCCCCACACACAATAGCAATCTGGAACTGAATGTTCAAAGTAGTTCAACAATTTCAGGAAGGAAGGAGAAATGGCATGGAGGAAAATTGTATGAAAAGTCTCATGCAAAAGGAGAATATATAAAACAAGCAGAGATACACAGAGAAATACAGGGTAGTAAGTGTGTTTTGCATTTGATTCACATAATGCAATGCCTCTAATGTGCTATTAAAAATAGAATTATCTACATTAGAGGACACAAAAAAATAAAGTGGCAAAAAATAAATTTGAAATGTAAATATCCAATAGTCAGTGCTTATGATGCCCTGAGTGGTTTACATGCATTATGATATAATTCTCTCTACAAAACTCTAATTGGAGTTATTATAATCTCCTTTATATTCACAGTATGTGAATGAAATCCAATTTAGAAAAATTAACTTGCTCAAGCTTACACAAATAGGAAGTGGAGGAGCCAAAGTTTTAACCCAAATCTCTCAAAATGCTCAATCACCGTGTAATTCTTCCTCTCCAGGGAGATAAGAAACTCAAGACAGTGTCAGAGCTCCTGGCTGGATGTCCAATGTCTGTTCTCCCTTCAAATACTCACAGACCTCCCATTTGTTTGTTTATACCTAGACATTCTACTTCCAGCAAATTCAATCTCTAAATATTATAAAGACCAATAAAATAGATCACCATAAAGGAAAATGATTAAATTCTCCTGGTATATTAAGAAATAGATGTATTCTTAAATCAATGCAAGAACAAAATTCCAGCTCCATGACATTTACAAGAGACATACGTAAGAGGAAATAAGACAGAAAGGTTGAAAGAGAGTTGGGCAAAGACATTCCAATCAAGTATGAATAAAATGAAAAGAGGAGAGTCAACATGACGTGCTAATACTGTGTTCTAAAATATTCCAGCAAAAGCAGTACCAAATGTAAAAGAATGGATATTTCATATTGGTAAAAAGTACTCTCAGCCAAGAAAATATAATAGGTAACATTGTGTACCAATTGATATTATATAGGGATATATCATTCCAAGTCTGTTGGAAATGCAAAAAATCAATAAAACTAAAAAACTATAAATTAAGCTTTTTGACATGTCCCTTTCGATCATTCAATAAATAATTAAGGATATGGAAAACGCATACAACACAATTAGCATTGCTCATATATAAAACAGAGAAGGCATAGTTTTTCAGAAGTCCATTAAATAGTAGTAAAAATTGATCATACCCTAGGCAGCAAAGAATTTCTCCATAAATTCCATAAGGTAGAAATCATAAAAGCTGAGACATTCTTGGACCATAAATGTCTATCAAAGCAGAAAGGAAAGCCACTCTATCGCCAAGCTCTCCCCTCAAAGGAAAATGAAAGCATACGACATTTTTCTAACTATGTCATGAATCGGATAGGAAATCAAAATTAAAATTCAAATAACTTAAAAAATCAACTAGGCATTAATAAAAATAAGAGCCATTACTTGTCAAAGTGTGTGAGATATAGTCAAAGAAGAACTCTGAGGAAACATTTTTATAAATTAAATTCAACTCCGGAAACTGGAAAAATTAGGCAGATTGATTTTTTAACTGACCGAGATGACAAAGTATGAACGGGAGCCCAGGAAGACAGCTCATCACAGCTGCCCCAACTCCGTGTCCAAAGATCCAGTGGTCCAGCACGTTCACCAACTTGCTGACGGAAGGAGGAAACAAAGAACTGGCCAGAGCCCTCAGGACACAGACTGGGGGAGCTGAGGAATGAAGTTTGAAAAGCGTCAGGCTGCTTGCACAGAGTGACGGGCGACCTTCAAACGCAACCCCCGCAGGACCTTCCCACAGGCACTGAGAAACCCCCCAGGGCTGCCAGCCTCGAGGATGGGGACCATTGCTACCAGGTCCCTGTGCCCCTCGCCGATCAGCCACTTCCTGGCTTTGAAGTGGGTGATTACCGCGTGCCTGGAGAAGGGGTCCATGTGGATGCGGATGCGGAAGGAGCTGTCACTCCAGATTGCTGGATCAAGGGCCAGGGGCTGTGATCAAGAGAAAGCACCAAGTGCACGAGACCGCCAAGGCCAACTGCGCTCTGGTCCACCACCGCCAAGGATGTAGTGGGAGGGGACAGGCTCCAGCGGGAGACCAGGGCCCTCGGCCACAGGACACAATTTGAGCCACTGCCATGCTGAAAAAATCCCTGTTCCTTTTTAAGGGCAGGCTTTGCAAGAAAGATTGAGTGGCATGTTTATGGCTCATCAATCTCTTATTTCTTGGAGTCTAGAACTTGCTCTCCTGGCTGCAATTCCTTACAAAGAGGAAATATGTCGATTTTTGGATTTCTCCCAAGAAACTCCTGGCCCACCCAGCCTTCTCTTCCCTCCGCTGGTGGTGGACTTTTGGACCATATGAAAGGGAGCAGTTTTCATATTGACTCCAAGCCTCTTGGGGGTTGATCTCTGCCGATGTCTTGCTCCATCTTATTTTCTCCACAGCTTCTTCCCGTGAAATCTCTGGTAGGTTCTGGCACTTTTTCCTTGGAAGTACACCCAATCTGTGGTTGTTAGTTTGTCTTTTTTTCTTTTTCATCTAAAACTTTTCCTTCTTTTCGAGACAATCTGGCAGCTGGTATCTCCGATCAGTCAGCTTCAGAATAGGTTTTTATTTAGTCAATTTCCCAGCATCATTTTTCAAACAATCTTACTCATTTCCAAATGAATTGTGGTGCTTTATTTGTTCATTTTAGTTGTTCTCTGTACAAAGGCTGACGACTGTTGTTGCTAAAGCCTTACTTATCTACAGAAAGGATTACACATGCACAGAAAAGATTTACATTTACAGAAAGGATTTAAGGCAGAATACAAAGACATAAAATGTTAGATTGCCTGAAAAAATAGAAGTCAGAGAAGACAGAAAAGTAGAATGTGAACAGACAGTGATGCCTAGAATGAGGCTAAAAATAGATACGCTTGATAAAAATAAGTCATAATTTTCATTTTAAATTTTCTAGCTACAAAGCAACAGAGGAACGCAGTCAGTTATACATTTAATAACGCCCCCCACAAAACTCAAAATGAAACAGAATAATTGTTTAGAAATAAGACCATATTTGGAAGTAAATTCAGAAGAAAATTTCTTCTACAGGTAGTTGATATAAAAACATACCTTGTGATAACACTAAAATACCAAACCCATAGATGATCAATACCTTGTCATGTTCTAATCTAGAAATGTCTCTAGAAAGCACTGTGTTTGGAAGAGAATTTTTTCTTTCCATTTGACTCTTGGACTTTTCTTCCTCTTATTTTCCTTCTTTTTTTTTCTTCTTTGTTATTTTCCTCTTTTTTTTTCCCAATCTTCCTTCTTCTTCATTTTCTTCTTCTTACACCAGGTGGTTGTCCAGGCATTTTCCCCCAAAGTATTAAAGACATTAGTCAGTAGATTTTTAAGAATTTTCTATTTTGGGGAGTTTTGATATAGATTCCATGCTTTTACTGAAAAAGAAAATTTAATGCTTTCTTTTATTTTCTATGTCCTAGAACTGTTTAATTAGCCTGAAAGAGATCCACTTCCTGAGAGCTTCAAAGACTGGACCTTCAAATCATCAAGGTCTCCCATGGGAGGGAGAAGAAGGTGTGATATGATGACCATTATAGGTCTTTGACAATTTTATTTTTTCCAGATGTTTGGTCTCAATTCCTTTTTGTTACCGATGGTTTTGGTAATTTATATTACTCTAAGGGATCACCCAGTTTTCAAATTTAATTGCATATATATCTTTCAATTTCTTGTCTATCTGTACTTATGTTCTCATTTTAATGTCTTATTTCATACATTTGTACTTTTCCCTTTATTTCTTTGTTTAACCTGAACAAGGTGGCTGATGATTTCTTTAGTTCATTGTTCAAAATAATCAGCTGTATTATAATTCATTAATTTATGACTTCATCTTTTAAAATGTATTCTGCTTAGATTTAATCTGTTTTCTCCCTAACTTTTTGAGCTTGACACTTAATTCATTTATTTTAATTATTTTCTATTTATCTAAATAACTTTATAATGTTTTGCACATCTTAAGGTGATAGTTTTGGTGCAGTGATATTCACGATGTTATATCTTGGTTGTGGTTTGTTATATTTATCATTTCAAAGGTTATGTGTTGAATTGTGTCCCCCCCACCCCCAAAATATGTTGAAGACCTAATCCCCAGCACCTCAAAATGTGACCTTGTTTGAAAAAAAGGTCTTTGTGGATATGTGCTATTTAAGATGGGGCCATGAGGGTGGGATCTAACCCAGTGTAACTGGTAACCTTATGCAAGGGGGGGATTTGGACACAGAGACAGACGTGCACACAGGGAGAACACTACGTGAACAGGAAGGCAGACACTGGGGTGACACAATTATCAGCCAAGGCTCACAGGTTGCCAGCAAACTGCTGCTAACAGAGAGGCATGGGTCGGATTCTTCAGCACAGACACAAAAGGAAACAATCCTGCCAACGCCCTGACCTTGGGCTTCTAGCCCCCAGAACAACGAGGCAACACATTCTGTTGTGTAAGCCACTTCACTGGTGGCATTTTGGTACAGCAGTCCTAGAAAACTTACACAGGTTACTCGACTTCATTTAATGCTTTTTTGGCCCTGAATTCAAACTAACGTGATATTAAAATGGCACTCCCAATTTCTATTGTCACTTGTCTGGTATATCTTTGGCAATTCCCTTATTTTTAGCCTTTAGTGCGTCTTCAATTTTAAAACCTAAGCAGACCCTGTCGATGCACGTTTTGAGACCTCAGTGGCTTCCCTTGGCATTGAATAGAGTGATTCCATCTGAGCTGTCCCGGTCTCTCCTGTAAATCACAAGACACTGTGCCTCTCTCCAGCCTCTTCTCAGCCATCACTTCGCCCTGCTCTCCTTGGCCACCAGCACATGGGCCTCCTTCCAGTACTCGTGGTAATCTGAGTTCTTTACATCTTCAAGTCTTTTCTCTCTATGTGAAACCCCGTTCCACCCATTTTTCAATTGCTCTGTTCTTGTTCTTCATGTCCCAGCTCAGATGTTACCTTTGCAGAGATTTCTTGTCTGATCACTATGTCGAATGGGAGCTAGCTGCATAACCAACCCGCACAAACACATCGCTCATATTCCCTCATAGCATTGATCCACGTCTGAATTTGTCTTATTTATTTATGTGTGTGCATATATATCATCTCCACCTCTGCTACAATTTAAGTTCCATAATTCATTTTTCACTATGTCTGGAGTGTCTGCTTAGTGTATAGTTGGAAAACAATAAATATTAGTTGAAAGAAGTAAAGGAATTACAAAAGCAGGAAAGAAGCATAGAAGGAGGAATTCTATAAGGTATTTTGTTCTGTTCTCACCCCTTCATAAACGCTCACTTGGAATCCCTAAGAACGTCAGTTATGCCTTTCAATGCTAAAGTGTTTATTCTCATCTAACCTTCACTCTGGTGTTCCATCTAGATAATCATCGTCTATTACAGGTTAAAAAATACAATTGTCCATCATTAAAGAAGTAATTTTTGTTGGTATATAATCAGTGATCTTTCCTTCCTTGCCCATTTCTGATGCGCAATGCTCATATGGTGGGTGGTGTAAACTCCCTTCTGTCTCACCCCAGGGATCTTTAACAAGTTATTCCCAATATTATCCTCACACGGGCAAACATGCTCTGAGCGTGTGAAGAAACCCTAGCCAAGAAGTCCCTGATATAGTCAGAGAGAATCACAAAATCCTCCTGCAACAGGTCATACCCACAGGGATTTCAGGAAAAGAGACCAAAAGCTTTAGAAGACAGAAAAAGGAGAGGCACATTTCCAGGTGATGAGTCAACATTCCCTGAAGCTTTTATGGAAGCAATTTTACTTACATACTTCCAAGCCAGCCTTAGCAATTTATGACATCTGAATTAAACAACAGTAACTGGAAAAGAGCCATGTTTTTGCTAATTATACAAAGCAGAGGATAATCTCTAGTGCACATGAACCTACTTCCACCATAACACCACCTGGTGGCAGCATACCCCAAATTACAGATTCCCTGTTTTTATCTTTCAGATCAAACTGTACTACTGGAATGATAATCAGTGCAATATTTATTTACGGGGCACATGCTATAGCCAGACAATGGGACGCAAACATTTCCGTGACATAATCTGTTTTTGCAAGAGCTCATGGTGCCCTGTGGGAGACAGGTGTGTGTGCAGATAATTTTAATAACAATGTTCAGTGGACATTACAGAAGCCAGAGGAGGGGACCCTCGCCTAATACGGAGGTAAGAGGAGATGATGCCTGAACTGAGCTTTAACACACCTGAGTCACAACATGAAAATAGGAAGTAAAGTGATCAATATCACAGAGGGGCAATAACGGCAGGCTTGTATAATGAAGAAAAAAGATCTACCAGACACAAAGGAGGGGAAAGTAATTACACATTTCAGGTCAGATTAGTTTACTAAACATCATTTTTAAAAATATCGATGTACCAGACATCCCTCTGGACGGTCAGAGGAAATGAACAAAATGCAAACAACCTTTGTCTAAAAAAAGCTTTCCTTTTAGTGGAGAAGCTGACAATAAGTATAAAATATAATGCCAAGAGTAATTATATTTACTCCAGAGAAAAAGCAGAAAAATAAAGAGCAGTAGACAAAGGGAGGTAGTGGTTGGGAAGCAGTGAAATTTTAGATAAGACCACCAGGGAACACCAGATGCTTACCTGGGTGATAAAAGTATATATACTGACTATAATCACACTCATGGCTAGAGTTCATTAGCAACTAACAAGGAAAACGTACTTACCAACACTCGCCCCACAAAGGTCTGTGCCGAAAGTAACATTTCTATCTGATCACGAAATACTCCCTGGAAGCGGAAGCTTCTTAAGTCAGGCTTATCATGGACACTGTCTGGTGAGAATAGTTCCTACGAGCAAGAGAAAGAAATTGACAGTGTGAGCTGGATCTCAGAGAAAGTAATCTGTTGTATTTATGTCAATAGAGCCTCTTGTGATACCAGCCAGAAATCACGCTACCTTGTCCAACCCCGGGAACCCTGAAGTTGCTTATTCAATAGTTCAGAATATGAATTTTGCTGCATTTGCATTGTACCGGTTTCTGCACTGGTCTTTTATTCTGAATTCTGTGGTCTTCGCCCAGGCCTTTCTCACCATTCAAACTGACATCGCTGCATGAATCAGGACTGGAAACAGCAGGTTCTTCCTGCTCTGGGAATAAGTGTTTTAAAATTTTCCATCAAGACACACGGAAAAGGAAAAAAAGATCACAGATTTATTTTTAGGTGATGGCTTGAGCATCTGCTTTTTAAGAGAGAAGGAGGAAGAAAAGTTTCTACAATTTTATGTTGCTTTTAGTTCTTTATCTGGTACTCTTCTGAAATTGTAATCCTTCCTTACATTTATAGAATTCTTTTATTTATTGTATTTTCATTTTATAGTAATCTTATGTGGTAGATAGAGCAGGTATAATTAAATCAATTTTATATTGATATGACTGGATCAATTGTATACTGACATGAAAATCAAGGTACAGAGAAATTAAATGACTTTCCCAGTATCAGGCAATGAGGAAAGGCTGGAGTCAGCTCTATCACCGCTTATCTGTTGACATAGCCTAGAGAACTATCGCCAACAATGACACTAACCAGGACAGGCCACGCCAAGCTGACTGAGTCCCTCTGACTTTCAGAAAAGTTCATTTTACGTGGAACCAAGGCTTCAAAAATTGCTTAAATTTTTCTACTCATATTTTCTGGATGGGAGGTTGGAATCTCTTATTAAAAGACTTTTTGATAAAGTTCAGATCCTGATCAATGATTTGCCCTATAATATGCATGGTTCCTCATGTATGTTCATTAGATGTTGTGTGAGAATTGATTTAAAAAAAATACAGTATGCTATTAATATGAATTGTATTTGAATTCCATTATAAAATCAGAACTGCCTTCTGTGGAAAAATAAATTGGCCATAAGATATAATAAAATCATACTTATAGATATAGTAAATCTTCCAAAATGCACATTTAAGGAGAAGTTGTAACTCTCCAAATAATTTTTGAAAGAACTCTTCACAGCACCTGGATTTGTGACATACTTTGCATTTGACCAACTTTTCCAAAGGCTTAGATCAAAGCAAGAGTACTCTCAATTTAATATAACAAATTAGCGAGAAGTAACTCAACTTTGATGAAACTTTCTTCTCAAGTTTCAAAAGCAGAACAATATAACATTCTGGTTTCTCAGACCCCGCTTTTTAACCTTTTGTAACATTTGCTTAATATTTGAAATTAAATATTTGAAGTACACATGGATTCAAGAATAGATATGAATTACACCCAAAGTAAGAAATAAAATATAGAGCAAATATGAATTGAAAAATGTGCTTTCACAGGTTTGTAACCACACAAAAATTAATATAATGGAGAAGAAGAAACATTGCCTGAAGCAGGAGACTACAAAATTTTAAAAATTCTATAAATTCAGTTGTACATTAAAAAAAAAAATTAAAAAGGTAGAAACCAACGGGCTGATTGACCATAACTATGTACCCATACGTTAGTGTCCTGGAATTCTTTATGCAATTTTTATGCCACTGATTATACTCTTTAATGTAGAAATAATTATTAATAGAGTGAAATCATTTAGCAACAAAATCTATGAGCTTCAATATTAGATAATTTTCAAATATAGAAACCTGATTTTCATATTTCCAATAACCTTAAAAATTTACTAAGTTATAAACTATGTTATTTTATCTCATTTATTAGCATTAAGAGAAATCTTTTAAGTGAATTTTCAATATTAATTAGGGTGCACAGGTAAAAAGTGTTCTACTATGGAAATCACTTTAATCAGAGAAAAAGAAAGCTTGGGAGACAAAAAAGGAAAGAAACTACATAGGCCATAATAAAATGCTTTGTCTTTGACCTCAGGTACTAGAACAGCCATTATGTAGCATACAAGAGCTTTATTTTAATGTCCGAAACTGTCCTATCTGGGTGATACATCATTTTTTCTCATCATCATTATTTGCCACTGTCATTCAACAGCACCAACACTTGTGAAGCTCGTTTAGGTGTAAGAAGTGGTATAATTTGTGGCTGGATGGCTCCTGTGTGTGTACACGGGTTTCTGCAGGTATGTGCAGTTGGCGTGTGCTGTGTTTTGCCCCCATAGTATACAAAAGCAGTGTATACAAGTCAGCACACATTCATCACACATGAACCATTTTTTAAAGTGAGACTGACATGTTGATGTCTTGTTCCTTTTTGCCTCCTTTCTGGTACCCAACACAATCATCTTTCAAAATTCAAAACAGAGGCACAGACATAACGTTTATGGACATCTTTTCAAAGCAGCGACCTCGGTGTTCAGAGCTCACATTCATCATCCATCCACACAAGACGTTGCCTCTCCTGGTGGTGGGAGAGCGAGGAGGCCCATCCCTGTCCCTGCGGGCTTTTGAATGGTGGCCTGAGGTCCTGTTTACCCCCTTTCTAGGGCACCAGACCAGAGCCACTGGCTCTGTTGCCCCGAAAAATTGAGCGAAGCCTACATTATTCGCTAAGCACAAACATAGGCCAAACCTGTCTCTTATTTTCATACGGGGGGAACCCAAATAAGGAAACTGACCAAGAAAACTCCTGTTCCCTTGAGTCTTCGCCATCTTTTTATAATTCTCCAGACTAGCCTGGAAACAAATAAGATGATCAGTCCACTGAAGAAAGTCACAAAGGAGGAGAGGATAAATGCCGCTTGGATCTCAGTTGTGCAGGATATTTTCCCCAAATCTTCCCTCTCTTCTTCTGGTGGCTTAGCCCAAAACATGTTTGAAACATCAGGAGACGGAATTGTTGGGCTATTCTATGATGTCATGGTCACACGGTAACAATTCCAGGACTTAAGTGTTCATTGTGTTCCAGCATCCTGACGCTGGCGGTAAGAACCAGTCCAGGAACAAGGGTCTGCTAACCACTGCTGCGATAGCTCGAAAGCGGCAAACGAATGAATAGCTGAACACGGCGAAAGCCCACAACATGGGTAGTCGGAAGACGGGAACTCTGGATCCAATGGGCACTGACTTTCTCACCTTCTTAGCTACGATCGGCTGGCTATGTATTTGGTTTGTTCTGTCAAATAATTTCAAGACGACTCTTTTGAGTGAAATGGCATCCACCTATCTGCGAATGAATACACAATAAAAAAACCAAGACTGACTAGAAACAGGAACAAAAACGATTTCTGTTTATCTTTCTTTATCTGAGAGGATGGCAAATTCTCAGGTATCATAGACGGATAGGAGAGAGAAGCACTTTGATATTTTCCCTTATCCTGTAAACAAAGTAGCATATATATATTTTGGATGAATAAGTCTAATGTACAACAGGAAGATTACAGTTAATAATATTGTTTTGTATTTGGGATTTTTGCTGAAAGAGTAGATTTTAGGTGCTCTCACCATGCACGCAAAAATAGGGTGACTATGGGAGATGGTGGCTATGTTGACTTGCTTGGCTACGGTAACCAGTTCGCTATGTGCGATTACATGGAAACTGTTCTCACTCATATGTGGCAGCTAAAAATGTCGGATTTCATGAAGACAGAGAATAGATTGGTGGTTACCAGAGGCCAGGGAGGTGGGAAGAGAATAAAGAGAAGCTGATTAATGGGTACAAATACCTGGTTCAAGAGAAGAAATGATACCTAGTGTTCCATAGATCAGTAGGGCGAATATAGTTCACAATAATCTATTGTATATTTCAAAATATTATAGCTAAAAGAGAATAATTTGAATGTTTCTAGCATAAAAAAAAGATAAATACTTAAGGTGATGGATATCCCAAGTACACTGATTTGATCTGCATAAATTATATGAATGTATTCAATTGTCACATGTATCCCAAAATATTTATTAATACATCTATTATGTATCAATTAAAAATATTGTTGTAGTCCTTAAATATTCACAATAAAAAAACCAAGACTGACTAGAAACAGGAACAAAAATGATTTCTGTTTATCTTTCAAATAAGAAATGCAGGTATGGTAGAAAGCAATTTTATGTGTGATCATTGGTTGGTCATTATTTGAGCCCACAAATCTATTCCCCTTATCTCTTCTCAGTGGGAACTTCCCCTTTCTGGCTTTTATCCCTGCCCTGTCAGCAAACCTTTTGGTCCAGCAGAGGTAAAGTTCAGAATGAGAGAAAGTTCTTTTATTTTCCCTGATGTTTTCAAAGGTGTAAGAAATGTCATGCCTTTCAGTGTGCTCTAAGGGGCAGGAGAAGTGTCAGAGCCTGATGGATGGCCTAGCTCTCCCCAGTTATTATGAAAATGACCAGACACAAGGGCACGAGTCCCCAGGAGGAATTGTGCTTTCCTTGGGGGCCCACCAGACTCTGCTCTGTGTGGCAGCCCATTTCTAGAAGATAACAGTAGCATTTCCTAGAGCCACTACCACAGTTATATGTTTATCCTTCCAGCTTACCTACCATTTCTACAAAATCCTATCATTGAGCTAGCTAATAATGTAGGGTGATGTCACAAAGAACCATGGTCTAGGAGTTAGGGGCCTGAGTCCCAGCCATGGTCTTTCTATTAAATTACTGGGGGATGTCTAACAAGTTATTTTAATTTTCATAGTCTGATTCTATGTAGACAATAATACCTACTTCATAGAATTGTTCTGGGGGTTCAGTAAGGTAGTGCGAGCATATTTTGAAAAGCATAAAACTCAATACAAGAAAAGATGCCATTAGCCATTTCAGTTCCATTTCTGAATGGCATTAATTATAAAGGAAGAAGAGAAAGAGGAAGGAAGGAAGAAAGGAAAGAGAAGAAAGAATCATTTGTTTATCTCACACACACACACACACACACACACACACACACACACACACACACACCCCTATAGCTACTTGAAAAACAAGATCAGAATTTCCAAGTCAAAATCCATCCACATCATTTACCTAGTCTGCTTCTTCTTAAGTAATGATTAAACTATCACTAATTTTCTTGTTTTCTCAACTTTTGCTGTTTAATATTTCCAAAGTATTATGATTCTTTCCAAGACTCTGTCTGGGCATCTTTTCCCTTTGTGCAGGGATGGTCCCATGAACACACAGAGAAGATTCCATCCAGTTCAAGCAGCCAGGCAGTTTGTCCCTCTAGGTTCTCCTGCAAGACTGAAGCTCCACAGGTACAGGAATCATTCCTGCTCTACTCATCCCCGAGGACCCTGCGTCTAGTATCGTACCTGGCACACACCTGGCAGGTTGTACAGGCTTAATAAACATGTGGTGACTGGATGAAGGAATTATAAATCCTCAAAAATATTTGTTAGGTGAATGAAATACTGAATCCACATGGATCTTAATCCAATTTTTCCACATTTCTCTCCTCATATTCCCCATCTCTCACCGCAAACTGTTCCCATGAAGGCAGGACCATCTGTAGTAGTGTGTGTGTGTGTGTGTGTGTGTGTGTGTGTGTGTGTGTGTGTGTTGAACAACTACTATGTGCCAGGGACTCAGAGCACCCATAGTGAACAAAACAAATCCAGTCCATTCCTTCATAATGGATACAGTTAACCCAGGAACATGTTAACAGTTCACCACTGGGAGAAGTGTTTGGAGAAAAACTCTACGGTAGAAGGAGGAACCTAACCTAGTGAGGGATTGGGAAGGCCACCTCTTGTACGCCATGTTTGAAGCTGAGGTCTGCAGGATGAGAAGGTACCAGGCCAGGACGCGGATGGGGTTGGGGAGGTGGCAGAGAGCAGTGTTAGGCTGAGAAATTATGGTGAGCGACCGTGGGAGGGAGAATGCACTTCCGCAGAACAGGAAAGAGGCGATCAGGTGCAACGCGATGACCCAAGGGAAGGCTGGCCGTGTAGAAAGAGAACTGGATTCTGCAAGGCCTTGAGTTCCAGTTTAAGATTAAAATGGAAGCAAATGAACAAAGTTAGCCTCAGAACAAGAGGAAACAGTTGAAAGGTTATAATGAAGGGAGTTAAGTGATTGCATTTCAGTTGTAAAAGGACCATTCCGGCTACTACACAGAGAAGACACAGGTCTAGACAGTGAGAGAATGTGAGTTCTGGTGGGAAGAGACACAGGTGGGCAGGTGTGGGGGATGTTCAGGGAGAAAAGTCGGCATTTGGGAGATGAGGTCCAAAAGGTGTCCAAGCTGACCCTGGGTTTCTGGATGGTATCTCTAAGTGGTCGTGGGGCTTTTCACCCCTATGTCTTTAAAACTAAATCTAAGAAACGAAGACTATGCTACTGAAGATTTTTTTGTTGTTGTTGTTCAGATGAATTTTTAAACATATCAGTGATTTCATTAGAAAAATTGCTCCACTTTGTACACATCTCTGTAATTTACCTCTGGGCACTCAAATGTTCTGGAAAAATTATACTTTCTGATGGGACTGAATAAATGTTTAATTTAAAAAATTTACTCTCTTCAAGAAGCATGCCAAATCTGAGAAAGGAAAGTAAGAATTACATTTTTTAAGCCTACACAGCAGCATTCATGAACATTTGTGTGTGTGTGTGTGTGTGTTTGCAATGCTTCTGAAAGTAATAAATTATACTGTAATGTTGCCTTTAAGTGTCCCATTGCACTTAATGCTATAACCCTTCATTTTTCTATTTCTACAAGCAGAGGTTGATTTCCTATCCTCAAAGAACATCCACACCATTGAGCGAGCACACTGTTAAGAGATACTGGGGCTGGGTCCATGCAGCTAGTCAGCGGCAGAACCAGGTCTAAAGCCAAGGGCGAAGATGGTTGTAACTCCACGGAGCACTGGAGTCCTGGTGACAGAACATCACGACAAGCTGTTTTAGGGTAAACATCTCCTTGTGGATTTATTGTATCTACCACTTCGGCAATGTTACTTAAAGATTAAGCCTTCGGTTTCTCGGGGTGTGATCATGGAACTATTTTAGCCACCAAGTCTTTTTTTTATACCACCTTGAGGTTTCGTTATTGGTTTAAGCCTTCTTTTAAGTCTCCTCGATAGGGAAGGTAGCATATTAACTACTTGCAGAGAAAGCTTACACTTGAGGGAATATTCTATTTAGATCCACAACCTATTCAAACCCACCCTCTAATATCCATTCTGTTGTTTCCTGTTTATTCCAAGTGGACAAACCACAGTAAGATGTCCCACTGTGGTACGAATTTGAAACCAACAGCAGAATGTCTATGATGTTTCGGGGTGTGTGGATCTTTTTTTTAGAAGTTAACACATCTGAAGAGGCTGATATTATGAACAATTTAATTGCATTTAAAATCCATACAGAAACCTTGAGTTTCATCTTTATTTTTTGTTGGATTTGTTGATATGCTTCTGAAATATAAGCCTTAGGACATGCTTCTTATGTCCCCTGAATGCTAGTTTTCTCTTCAGGAAAACGAAGAGTCTGGATTGGCCTTTGAGATCTCTCCCAGTCTCAATATACTACAAATATTTTATTCTAGAGTCCTGGATTATTTCTGTAATAGATGACAAACATCTTACCATATTCCGGGAGCTCACCTCATTCCCCGAATGGATTCTTTTATGAAACCAACAAAAAGAAAGAAGCATTGTTTCTGAGTGGCTTTTATTGAGGGGGCATCCCCTTAAATAAATTAAGTATTAATTAATAATTAATCAATAAATTAATCCAATTTTATTTCTCTTTAGATCTCATGGAATTACTTTTCGTCATAGAGAGAACATGGTTGCCTTGGCCACTGTCTCTGATTCTGTCTCTAAACCCACAGCCCCGTACCCTGTGTGGTTAGATTGGAAACATGCTAACTGGCCTGCCAGAGAGACCATCTCTTCCCCTTTGTCTCCTTGACATCCCAATTTCTTTTCCCCTTCACTAATTTGCTCTCTGTGGAGCTGCAGAGCTATGCCTCACTTGGGCTGCAGACTGCATAGGTACGTCCATATGTACATCAAATACACAGGGGTATTACTTGGGTGAATTGCTAAGTGCCAACTGAAGAATTTCCTCAATCTCTTTAATTTTAGGATTTGTGATTCCTAATTATTGTATTAAATGTTTGGATGGGTGGGTCTTCATCAACTGTGTTGCAAATTTAAAAACAGAAGTCAAGACACGAGCACTCTCCACTCAGCCAGTAGATGGAAGTGTTTCACAGGGAATTAGCGAGCACGCCGCAAGCAGCGGAGTTTATTTATTTATTTATTTTGGTTTTGTTGTTTCTTCTTTGTTTATTTTATTTTATTTATTTATTTTTGTTAAGAATATGGAAGAACCTGCCTGGAAAAGAGGTTACGAGGGGGAATGAAAAAAAGAAAGGCGGAGACGAAGAGAAGGGCACCCGGTCCTGTGAAATACAGGGCTTCCAAAGTCTTTAAACCCTACCAAAAACCTGTTTCCTCTTCCGGCTTTCTGTATTTATCTTCTGTGATTCTGTCCTTTTTGAAAGAATAGAAGTATAAATTAAACTGTTGATAACTCTGAAGTTTTTTTTTTTTTTCATATATAATCTCCATGGATTCTTGAGAGTCCTAAAAATCTTTTCATGAGAATGAATAATGCAATCAGTCTCTGCAGCAATCAGGCCGGCTGAGCTTCAAGCTGCTGATTTTCTGGAAATGCTCAGTGTCCACCACAAGCGAGGGGTAGGAGACGGCAGTGGAGGCGCCGGCAGTTCCCACCAGTGGTCTGGCCCTGGTTCCAATGCAGGGATTGTCAGGCCAAGCTTTGCCCACCTTTCCGCTGCTCCTGCTTGGGATTACTGGTCTACCACTCAAAGGCTAAAGCAAATCACCAAGCATTGTCCCTGTGTCTGGTTGCATTATTTCTATGGGTACTGTGTGATTGTGTCTTCAAAATCCTAATTATAAGGAACTGTGCATTTGTTGGAGTCCCAACATGAAGCTTAGATTAAAAAACAGTTGTCACCAGTGGCATCGGAGATGAAAGCTGCCTTTTCTGGATCAGATCCCATGGAATTGGCATGTTCATGCAAACACTCCTCTCCCAGGCCCCCTGTTTCCTTGCAAGCTTTGTTAGGAGTTGAAAGGACTGGTCTTTAACTCCATCTTTGGTTTGTGGGCAGCCCAGCAGTTTTCCAATTATCTCAAGAGAAAAACTAAAACACTGCTGATCAAAAAAAATAAATAACTTTCCCAAAATAAAACTCATTTTAATCTACATATTTTAAAGAAAATCCAAACAAATGATATAAGATGCATGCATGAGGCAAATGAAATACCTTGAAACTGGTTAACATATTCTAAGACAGAACTTTGCTTGCCCATCAAAGGGTAATGTTGCCCTCTATATCAGTATTTCTGACTTTCTTTATCAGTATTGTGATTTTAATTGCGTTTGTCTAAGAACTGCCTTTATATGCAATGCCCTTGATGTAGAGCTGTTTGCATTAATACATTTATTTTCTTTTCTCAACATGCCCTTGAAGTAAGGGCCTTTGGAATATATATGCAAAAACTATGTAGATAAATATTGGGTTACAAGAATCACTGAGCATTAAATCTTTTAGGCTTTAGCCTACTCATTCCTTTTAAAAAGGAGGGAACTGCAACCAACACAGAAGAATTCATTCTTCAATTTGTGAAAGCAGAGCTACGCCCACCCATCTAAATGCATAATATTTTGGAGGAAAAAAAGAAGCCCTCTGAGGGTGAGTAATCATCAGGGACTAGTGGTCAGCTTATTTGGCAAAATCTTTGAGCCTCCTGAGTGTTTTAAAATATCTTCTAATCTCACTTCTAACAAGCATTGAACTGATGGGAGAAAAGAAAGTATTACAGAAGAGATAAGGATCAAATCCTTTCTGGCCAGCGGAGATAGTGGCAAGATTTTATTTGCTTGTCAAGGAAGGCAAACGCTATGGAATGGCCATCTCTGAGCAAGTAACCCTTTCCTGGCCTTGGTGATACTGTCTGCATCAGTAGCGCCACGCACTGAGTCCCTGACTAGCAGAAGTGTCATTGAAGATCCTTGAAAATATCTCGCCACCAGGGGGCAACAGTGACTAACTTTTGCCTTGAGGAACACACCCCCTGATGATCCCCCGCCTGCCCCTGCTTTTTAAGACAAGTTGTATTTCTTTGTCCTGGGGTATGCCAAATAAACCCTTCAGAAACCACATCGTTGCAGTTCCTGCTCAGAACAGGGAGGGGGAAATGCAGTCCTGATTAACAATGAGATAACGGAGAGCCCTTGACTGTTTCTTCCTTGACAAGAACTTGGGGGCTCACCTCAATATAGTTGGAAGGACAGATGTTTGTGACTGGGAAGGACCTCTCTGTGTACCTTTCCTCTGTGGATTTTCAGATGTCAGAGACCTGTGCCGTAGATTTGCAAAGTTAATCCTTGCCATGAGTCAGCATCCTTGGATTAGTAAACTCCATGAAAGAACTGAAACAATAAACTCCTTTATCGCACCTCCACTCAACACACCTTGAGCACGGGCTCTTCTTGCTGCAAAGTCCACCTTATAAAAGTGATCACAATCGTAGATAATCCAGGTTCAACCCAGAAATCAAGAGAGGGGCAGGACAGTCTTGACAATTTTCCCCATTTAATGTGCCAAGCAAAACAAAGCACAGCAAGGTAGAAGAAATTTAACTCGTTTTCCCCAGAAAGGTAGTGGTGCTGTTAGAAAATCATCCAGGACTCTCTTGCCTGTGTGAGTCCTTCCTAATTTCCTTCTCCCACTAGGAAATAAGCTTCTGGGAGCTCTTTTGGTTTCTAGAGTCTTCTTTCAACCTGTCACAGGCTGGTTGTCATTTTCTGTCCTCTGGCCTGTCTGAAGTCCTTCTCACTGGTGGAGTGACGCAGGGAACATGTTCGGAGTCCGGCACACAAACCCCCGGCTGACTCCATCACTAGCCTTTCTGCTGAAGGGGGGATTGGGGACGGTGGCACCGGGAGAGGCAGAGAAGCCCGCTCTGCTTCCCTGCTTGCTGAGGGTTTCTGGTTTGGAAAACACGCCTTTCCTAGCTAATGGGCGATCTAATAGAAATCACCTGCTCCTTGAATAATCGTTAAACAAATTGACAGAACACAATAGCTGGACTTCCTGGCTTTAATACCACCTGGCTGAATCCAGTAGATGGAATGAAAACAGCCAAAACAAACCACTGCGCCGCATTTAGAATCTCACTATTTGCGTCTGTGAATGGTGGCTTCTCCACCGGAGAGTCAAGAGGGCCTTGTGGCTGGGAGTAAAGTACCCTGGACCCTCAGGGGATGGCTTTGAGCCATGGCTTTGCTACTTACCAGATCTGGAAAGAACAAAAAAACCCCACAGAATCCTGGGAGATAAAATACCTACTGTGTCTGCCGCATAGATCGCATAAAGGTCAAGTTAGACACTGTAGAGGAAGTGCTTTATAAATTTAGAATGTCAAGCTCTCAATGGCATAGCACTGCAGCACTCAGTAACAACTCAGTAGTCCACCCATCTGTGGTTGTGCTTTCCATGGTTCCCGTTACCTATGGGCAACCATAGCCCAAAAACGTTAAATGGAAAATTCCAGAAACAAATAATTTCTAAGTTTTAAATTACAGGTAGTTCTGAGTAGTGTGATGGAACTCGGGCTGCCCCACTCTGACCTGCCCAGAACATGACCCCGTTTCGCTCCACGGATCCACGCTGTCTCCACCCTGCCCCACAATCACTTAGGAGCCCTCTCAGTTATCGGAACGACTGTCACGATATTGTGGTGCTTGGGATCAAGTCACCCTTATTTAATTTCACAATGGTCCCCAAGAGCAAGGGGAAGGATGGTGGCATGCAGGTCTGCCAAAGAGAAGGTGTGAAGTGCTTCCTTTAAATAAAAAGGTGCAAGGTCTCCACTTAACAGGGAAACACAAAAAATCATATGCTGAGTTTGCCAAGATCTACAGTAAGAGCAAATCTGTCTGTGATATTGTGGACGGTATATTGTTATTCTATTTTATTAACACTATTAGTTATTATTGTTAATCTCTTATTGTGCCTCATTTTCAAATTAAACATTATTATAGGTATGCACGTATAGGAAAAAGCATAGTACGGTATGTGTACATAGGGTTTAGGACTATCTACAGTTTCAGGCATCCACTGGGGTTCTTGTGATCATAGGTGCCATTTATTGTTTATATAATCATAGTTGTCATTTATATATTAAACACTGTTTGCAGACTGCCTCACTGACTCATCACAACAATGCATAGAAGATATAAATTTCCCCACTTAAGAGGTTACAAATTTGAGGTACAGGGAAATTCAGTGATTTCCCCAGGGTGTCCGAGCTAATAGGTGGTTATTTTGATACAAAGCTCTGTCTTGCCAGCTCCAGGGCTGGTGTCCTCATGAAGAAGCAACGCAGCTTTGCAGACTGGTCTGTTGCAAGCCACTGCCTTTATCTTGGGCAGTGAGATCCCCAGCATCTGAGGCTGCTTCCCTGCAGGAGGTTAAACCTGCTTCCTCCTTCCGGGCCACATGGTTCCTTACGAAGGGGCACTCGATGCTAATGAAGGATCTTTAATGACCTTGTATAACTATCCTGATTGCCTCCACCGCTCTGATTTGGAAAGCATGTGGTATCCAAGGGGACTTCTTCACTCTAAGGAGGAAAAACGGGGGCGGAAGTTGGAGAACAGGGGAAGCCAGCCACCACACCTAATTAGCCGCATTTTGCAGCCTCTCAGAGGACAGTTCTCCCAAGGAGCAGCTGGACTAGGAAACTGTGGAGCTTTGAAGGAGCTACTGTCCCCTAGGAGACAGGAAGGAGTGGACTCTGGGAGATGGGGCCAAGGTCATCGAGAACCACTTCAGTTTGAGGTCTCAACTCTGAAGATTATGCTCAGAACCTGGGAATAGCTCCAAAGCTCTGAAATGCACTGGGGAGAGGATATAACCTGTAATGCATCATTTGCTATCCACTGCTTGGTGTATATGTCTGGAATTAGGTTAACCCTTCCCTTTATGTGTTTAAGGTGCAAGCTCCTCGGTTAGGGTAGAGTTGGCAGTCAGGGCTAAACGCTTGTGGATGGATTTTATTTTGATAAGTCAACAAAGCAGCTAGCTGAGAGTTGAAGATCTTTTGTGTCCTCCACAGCAAGCTTGCAAAATCTGTTCACATTTTGAAAGATGAGTTTGGTGGAGGAGATACTCGTGTAGTGAGGACAAACACACAAAAGGTGATGCAAAACTATGAAGAAGCATTTAGCATTTAATTGTAATCCCAGGAGTGCAGCCCAAAAGAGGGACATGAGATCAGGTATTGTCTTTAAGGAAGAGACAGCAATAAAGACCAGGTAGAATTTCAAGGATGAAGGAGACAAAGTCATTCCAGATAGGAATATGTCATGAAATGCAAGATTGAATGTATGTGTAGAGGGCAGAATGGAGCGGAAATAACATCTTTTGAATCTAGCTATTTTATATCTCCTTTACAATAACAGTCCTGACGGGGTGATGATAAGCAATTTACTCGAGGATGTGAGTTAACTTGTCTAAGATCACAGACCTAATCAGAAATCAAAGCCCCAACCCTTTCACCCCAAAGCATGGATTCTTCCTCTTAAACCATGTTTCCCCTTAATTTTAGAGCTTAATTTTAGAGGAAAAATGAGATTTAAAAGAAGCTAAAAACCAGAAGAAAATCCAGTTACTGTTTATCTACTCCAGCACAGGAGTAGGGAAAAAAACTTTCTAAGCATAAAAAAAATGAAAAAAAAAATCATAAAAGGAAAATAGATTTCTTTGCTTATAAAGAAATTAAATTCTTTATAGTTCATAAACATAAAATTAAAACCAAGTAATACATTTTTATAACAAATAATTGGTACAAATTTTGGCACCTCTTATAAATAACTCATAATATGTATAAGAAATAAATACTAAACACTACTGGAAAAATGAAAAAGAACATGAACATTCAGTGATGAAGACAAAAGCTAATATTTGAAAACAATCTGAAAACTCAAATAAAAGAAAGTTTGTCATGAGCACAACAATGGTGCCTTGTATACTGCTGTTTAAAATGTAAATGTTGCACAAATATCAAAAATTTATTCCTTTTTTAGGAATTTATCCTTAGGAAGTAATCAGAACTTTGGAAAAAACCCCTTCAATAGAAAATTTATATTTTTAATGTAGAAATAATGAAAAGTACCTAAGTATTAAATGGAAAACAAAAGACATCCATTGGAGGATGACTGTCCTGCCATTTATAGTATGGATAATTATCACAAAAGAGTATTAAGTTCTTTTAAATGTAGCAACATGGAATGTACAATAGTATCTCCATAATATTTAAATATATGTGCTCAGGAAATAAAGACTAGAAGGAAATATAATGCAGGGTAAATTGTTATTTTTTAGTAATGAGATTATAGGTATTTTTAAAACATATTTTCCATAGTCTTTAAAATGAATATGTGCTATTTCATGGTAAATGTTTTAAATAAAATAATCAGGTAGCTTGTAGCTGTTCCTTCATCCATCCACTCATTGAACGAGTCATTACTGTGATGCTACTTTGTGGTGTTAGGCACCTGCTCACTATGGTGAGCAAAGTTCTTATTCCCAAGGAGCTTTCAAGCCAACGATCATGTATAAGCTTGCAAATGAGAACAAGTACTGTGAATGGAGATAGTAAGTTTCCATAAAAATTCAAAAACAAGCAACCTGACCCAAATGACTTGGGAGAGATAGTTCTCTACTCTGATATTGCAATCACCTGGGAAACTTACACGAATACAACCCTACCTCCACCTCTCTCCCATCAGCCCCGGTTCTGCTCCCCAGGTGTTGTAACATTCGAACTGGTGGGTTTGAGGACAACAGGGCGGAAGTGAGAAGATGAGAAAATGGAGACAGCGGGAGGGCATGTGGCTGGAATCAGGCCAGGTGTGCAGAGATGCCAGGCCCTTGGGTGGTGGGATTTTTATCTTGTGCATTTGGTGATTATCCTGACAGTACTAGGAAGGCTTTGAAGCATTTGAGCCTAAACTTGATGACAGATTTATATTTTCTAAATATGTATCTGTCATGGGCAGAAGAGATTGATGGGGAACCAGAATGGAAAACAGTTGTCAGAATACAAGTGCAGGGTAGCGTGGAATTGAATGATGGTGGCGGGAATAGAGAAGGGTGGATGCATTTGAGAGATATTTAGGAGGTAAAATTGCGATGACTTGTTTATGATTGCATATGAGAATGGTGGTAGGGTACATAGTATTTATCATGGGAAATGTAATTGAGATTTATGTACTAGACACAAAGAGTTGTTAACAGCTGGTGAGCTTTATCATAATCACTGGGGAAAAAAAAAAACAACTTGTAAATGTTCTCTTAACCAAAGTGAATTTATACCAGAAAGATAGTCAAGATTAAGTCCAAATAAAAAACAACTGACTTGCTGAAAGTCACAAATGTGTACGTAATAATGAATGCCTGTCTCTAGGTCAACAGTTAGAAGTCTTGTCTTCCTGCACATTGGACCATGTTCTAGAGCCTTTCATAGTCCTTAGCATGAAGAGGCCAGACTACTTTTTTTTGACACACTTATCCAATAGTTCTGAAGTGAACTGGTATTTGCTGGGAAGTGAAGAAGATTGTGACTATTAAAGTATCCTCCTGTACTTTACTTCATGCAAGGAATAGTGAAATTTGATTCCTCAACTATACATTTGTAATGCAATTTACCCCTTTCTTTTGGTGTATTAAATTAGTGGTCCCCAGCCTTTTTGGCAGCAGAGACTGGTTTCATGGAAGACAATTTTCCACAGACTCATGGCGGGGAATGGGGGTTGGTGCGGGTTATTGTTTTGGGATGATTTGATTACATGTATTGTGCAGTCAAATATCTCTGCTAATGACAGTCTGTATTTTCAGTCACTCCCTAGCTCTAGCATCACCACCTCAGCTCGACCTCAGATCACCAGGCATTAGATTCTCATAAGGAACGCACATCCTAGATCCCTTGCATGAGCAATTATCAATAGGGTCTTGCTCCTCTGAGAATCTAATGCCGCTGTTCATGTGACAGGAGGCGGAGCATATGCAGTGATGCAAGCTATGGGGAGCAGCTGTAAATACAGATGAAGCTTCGCTCTCTCACCCACAGCTCACCTCCTGCTGTGCAGCCTGATTTCTAACAGGCTATGGACCGGTACCAATCCACAGCCCAGGGGATGGGGACTGCGGTATTAAATGACATACTTCTCCTTCTATTTTCATTGAAGAAAAGACCTAATTGATCACGTTATATCTCAATGTCTTACAATAAAGTAAAAACACTTGCTTTGGAGTAATGTAGAAAATCAAAGATTGGGTTGCATCAGACCATAGGGGTCTTTTAATCTTCCCTCTACTCTAATTACTAATCTGGGCCTGCTGCATTTGCAGATGTCTTGTCATACAAACAGGTAAGTACTGAACAATTGTTAACATGGGTTTAACATTGTGCTAGAGATCAGTTCAGAAACACAAAATATATCAGCTCATTGGAAGGGGGATAAGGTAGGCATAGGATGATTTAAAAAATAGACTCTAGATCATAAAGTGTCTTACTGGGAATCAAAATATGTCAGAAAACAAAACAATGGAATGGATTCTAGGTGTTTGTGGATAACATTGAAAATTTTAATTATTTGGGAACTTATAATAATTAGTAATTTTGCAGACTTCGTGAATTTGAAGGTAGTATTCCAGAATGGTCTTAGGTGAATTTAATCAGCTTCTTAGCAACTAAATTGTGACTCAACTTTATTCTCTACTCAGAACTGTCTGCTCACTATGGCTTGTGATTGCATTAAATAAACAAAAACAAAACACAAAAAACAAACACCAAGACACACATTTATTTCTTCTGAATAAATGACCTTGAAAGTCAACACTTAAGTTTGGGATAAAAGTTAAGTGGTTCCAAAAGCTTATATTTCTCAGGCAGAACCAAAAAAAAAAAAAAGAGAGAAGTCATTCAACTCAAGAATTATCATACACTCTACAGAGAAATAAGAGTAAGCAATCTGTGAAACTATTTCAGCAATTACTTCTGCCAGAATTTATTTTAATAGCTGTGTAAAAACTTTAGCACTGAATTTATAGAATCATTAATTGTCTAAGGGGGGCACTTAAAATTTTGTTATACTTTATGGCATTTTATGGAGAAAATGATACGTAAAAATGATATTTTCAAATTTGGGAATGTGAGAAGGCCTAGGGACATTTCCCTCGTGAATGTGTATTTCTTAAAGCGTTGATGATATGGGACAGATAAGGTGAACAAAAGCATTTGGAGAAGAGAGGGTGCAACGTAGTTAGAAAAGGATTCCCTTTCCCAGGGACACGAGGATTTGGAGATGAGGCAGTTTGACTCAGAGTCATAATGGGTTGATGAGGGTAATACCAAGGAAGACAGAGAGAGAAGTGGGGGTTAGTTGGAAGCCCCTAAAAATGCATATTGTGAGCAAGGAAATCAATGGGAGCCAATTTCAGGACCATCGAATTGGAAGTTCAGAGCCTGGACTTCCCAGTCTTGGTTCCACCCTCTGCGACTTTGAGGAAGTCATTTATCCTCTTCGATCCTTAATTTCTTTTCTGAACCTTAATTTCTTCATCCATAAAATGATTGCAGGGGCCTGGATAATGCCCGAGGTACAGTTCAGTGGTTTTATGGCTTGTAGGTAATCACACTATACAGTTTTGCATCCTTTTGTTTCTTCCACTGAACATTAGATAGTGAATGTTTTCCATGTCACTGCCATTACTTTAAAAATACTATTTTAATGAATATGCAGTGCTTATTATATTATCTTAATTACTTAGGCATTTCCTATATATTTATTTTACTTTCAGTGTTTTTATTCTAAAAATGCTGCCATGAGCATCTTTGTAAATATTTGTCTCCATCCCCAGTGAGTTCTTTGGGTTAATTCTTAAAAATAAAATTACTATGTCAAAGACAATGAGCATTTTTAAAGTGCTTGGTATCTATTGCCAAATCTCTTCTTAGAGAGCTCATAATATTTTTACACCTACTGGAAGTCCTAAGTGTTCTCCCTTTCAGTCACACTATCATGTTTAACATTTTTTACATATTGTCTCAATTGGTGATTTAATGTATTTTATCATTTTATTTTTTTATTTTAAAATAGCATGTTTATCTATGTGCATTTATAAGTTGAAGTTCTTCACTAGTAAATTATCTGTTGATATCTTTTGACTTTTTTCTCCCCATTGGAAAGCCAATCCTTCATTTGTTTCAGTGTAAGAACATCTTTTATTTTAAGAATAATAATAATCCTTTGGTTCTTTTATTTGTAACTCATAGGTGTCCTGACTTCACCTACCAGCGGTTACAAATTTTTAGCAATTCCACAAATCCAGAGCTTCTGCCTCCTGATCAAGCAATTCTGGGGTCTCCTACACCACATTATCCTCCAGGAACTTGGCTAGGAAAGGAGGAGGAACTTGCAAGAGAATCAGACATCTGTACCTTTCCATGAGGGCTGCTCTTTCGGGCTCATCGTCCTTGGCCACCAGCCTGATGCTGGACTAACACAAGGCTCTTCTGGCTGCCTGGCCAGCAAGTAGGTTCTTCCATGCCTTTTGACCAACTTTTCAGAAGGAGTTTTCCATGTCAGATGGTCAGGTTCTCAGAAACAGAATTCCTTCTTTTCCTTCCTGCCTCCGGTGTCTCCTTCTCAGACAACAGAGGGCTCCAAGGGTGGAGAGGTGCTGCAGCAGGCAATGGCGAGGCGAGCTTCACACTCTTCTTGGAACAGCCTTTCCACTGATGTCTGGGCTCTGGCACTTTCCTCTAGACACACTTCTCAATTGTCTCCTTTCTGTTCAGTTCATGGGTCAGATCTGTGAGCACATTCAAATCCCGACTGTGCTCAGGACTCATGTTCTGTCTTTCAGACTAGCTCCCAGATTTTTCCAAGTGAGAGGCTGAGTGGAGTCCCTTCCCTCTCTCTGAGCATTCTGTGGCAGTTGAGCAGCTTGATGGCTGGTAGGGGCTGGTCGAGGGGGCAGTGTGACTTGATGCCCAAAGAGGATTCATAACTTCTGTCTGACTCATACACAGATACCACAGATACCACTACATATTTAGCAAATACTATTCTCAAGTTTTGTTCTGGTGTTTTGCAACATACATAAGGCCCTTGAATTGGATAATCAAATTTAGGGTTTTTTTTCCACTCTCAATTTGTTCCATTGTCATTTTACATTCAAAGTGTCTCAATAATCTGAACTGTAATGCTCATCTGAAAGAGACTTCCTCAGAAAACCTTAAAAGGGGAAAAGAAAATTTCCCTACTAGTTATTATAAAGTTTATGAAGTCACAATATTTTAAACAGGTTGGCTTTAGCAAATAGACAAATGCATCCAAGTGACAGTAGAAAATCATGAAACACATCTTATATCACTATGTAATATGTGAGTTAAAAAATTTGCATGTTAGCAAGGAGGAATCCTATTATTCCATTAATAGTACTAGGAAAATTGGATATTTGGATAAAATACTAAGGTAGAACTTCATGTAACTATGAATTAAACGTATAATTATGTTAACGTAATTTCAGGTAGGCAATTTTCCTTGCAGTCCCAGACGCTATTCTAGGTACTGAGGTTATGTCTGTGAAATATAAAGACAAGTACCCTGACTTATTCTAATGAGGAGGAACATGCACTAAACAAATGAATAAATAAGATAACAAAAAACTCA
>CAUYSK010033421.1:0-45003 GCA_963575035.1 Avahi laniger
CTACCACATTCAAGACACTGCATGAGGATCTCTCATGTTACCCTTTTATGATTGTACCCACTTCCTCTCACCTCTTCCCCCCACCCCAAACCTTGTCAACCGCTAATCTGTTTGTCATTTCTAAATTTTTATCATTTAAAAGATGTTATATGAATGGACTCCTACAGTATATTACCTTTTGGGATTGGCTTTTTCTCACTAAACATAATTTCCTAGAGATTCATTCAAGTTCTGTGCATCGGTAGTTTGTTTCTTTTCTATTACTATTTATAGTCTTGTGCTGCTAATGACATTTTGGTTAACAATGGACTGCATGTAAGACAGTGGTCCCATAAGATTATAATACCATATTTTTACGGTGCCTTGTCCATGTTTAGATACACAAATACCTCCCATTGTGTTACAAGTGCCTACACTATTGAGTTCAGTAACATGCTGTGCAGGTTTGTAGCCTAGGAGCAACAGGCTATACCATATAGCCTAGGTGTGTAGTAGGCTATACCGTCGTCTAGGTTTGTGTAAATACACTCTATGATGTTTGGACAAGAATGAAATCGCTTAGTGATGCATTTCTCGGAATGTGTACCTGTCATTAAGTCACACGTGATACTATATATGTACCGTAGTTTGCCTCACCATTCATCTGCTAAAAGACATATAGACTGTTTTCAGTTTTTTATTATTATAAATAAAGCTGCTATGAATATTCGTGCACAGAGTATTTGTGACCATAAGTTTTCAGTTTTCTGTGATAAATGCCTAAGTGTATGATTGCTGGTTTGTATAAGTGCATGTTTAGTTTTATGAGAAACTGCCAAACTCTTTTCCATAGTAGCTGTGCCGTGTGACATTCCCACCAGCAATGTATGAGTGATCTAATTGCTCTGCATCCTTGCTGGCATTTGACGGTGTCACTATTTTTTATTTTAGTCATTCTGATTGGTGTGTAATGATATCCCATTGTGATCTTAATTTACATTTCTCTGATGGCTAATGATATCAAACATCTTTTTATGTGCCTTTTTCATCTGTATATCCCTTTCATTGAGATGTCTATTCATGTTTTTTACCCATTTTCTAATTGGGGTTTTATTTTTTCACTGTTGAGTTTTGGGAATTCTTGATATATTTTAGATACCAGTCCTTTATTGGATTTGTGGCTTGCAAATATTTTCTCCTGGTCTATAGCTTGTCTTCCCATCCTTTTACCTTTCAGAAAGCAAAGTTTTTAATTTTGATAAGAACCAGTTTACCGATTTTTTCCTTTTATGAATTATGCTTTTGGAGGCAAATCTCAGAACTCTGCCCAGCCCTAAATCCTGAAGATTTTCTCCTACATTAAGTCCTAAAAGTTTCATAGTTTTACATTTTACATTGAAGCTCATGACCTATTTCAAGCTAATTTTTGTATAAAATGTGAGATTTAGGTTGAGGTTATTTATTTACTTTTTTTTCCCTATTGATGTCCAATTACTCCAGCATCCCTTGTTGAAGAGGTTATCCTTCTTCCATTGGATTGCTTTTGTACCTTTATCAAAAAATCAATTGTGTATATTTGTGTGGGTCTATTTCTGGGTTTTCTATTCTGTTTCATTGATCTATGTGTCTGTCCATCCATTAGTTCCACATTGTCTTGATTACTGTAACATACAATAAGTCTTGAAACAAGGTGGACTTACCCTTCCACTTTATTCTTCTTTGTCAGAATTGTTTTCGCTTTTCTAGGGACTGTGCCTTTCCATATAAATTTCAGAATAATCTTGTGTGTGTCTATGAAATCCTTGTTGGGGTTTTGATGGTATTTGCATTAAAGTTATCAATTTGGGGAGAAGCAATATCTTTACTGTGTTGAATATTTGATATGCACAGAGTATGTTTCCATTTATTTAGATCTTTGATTTCTTTTGTCAGCATCATGCGATTTTTAGCATACAGATATTCTGTACATGTTTTGTAAAGTTTGTATTTAAGTGTTTCTTTTTTTTGAAGCAGTTGTAAATGGTCTTGTTCTTAATTTCAGTCTCCAAAGGTTCATTGTTAGTGGATAGAAATGAGATTCACTTTTGTTCTTTGATCTTGTTTCCTGCAAGCTTACTGAACTCATGTAATTCTGAAAAGTCCTAGAAATTATTTTTAAGAGGCACTCTGGACATTTTTACATAGATAATCATGTTGTCTCTAAATAGGTGTAATTTCATTTCTTCTTTTCCAATCTGTATACCTTCTGTTTCTTTTTCTTGCCTTATTGCTATAACTAAACTTCCAGCACTATACTGAATAAGAGTGGTGAGAGTGGATACCCATTCCTTTTTCCTGGGCTTAGGGAGAAAGTATTCAGTTTGTCACCTTTAAGTACAGCGTTAACAGAAGGTGGCCTCATTTTTTTTTAAAGACTACTGGATAATATTCCATTGTAAAGTTGTGCTGTAATTGACTTCTTCAGTTCTTATCAATGGGTTTTTGTTGCTTTCAGTCATTTACATAATAGCACTCCTATGAATGTTCTCATACACATTCCAGTTTTCATATGTTTATGAATATATGGATAGGATAAGTTCCAAGAATGTGGCCCTCTTCCCTGTTCTAGCTAGACCTACTGCCTGGGTGATCTTTCTTGGTTTTGTGGTTTTAAATACCATACAACGACAACTCCCAAATATGTGCTCACAGCCTGACTTCTGCCCTGAATCCAGATTTGTGTATTCTTTTGCCCACTTAATATCTCCATTTGGACATCTAACATGCTTTCAAAATCAGCACATCTAAAACTGAACTCCTAATTTGCCTGCATCCATCCCTCAAAACCTGCTCCCTTGAAGCAATCCTTATTTTAGTAAATGACATTCCACCCTTCCAGTGGCTCAGGCCAAAAACCTTGTGGGTATCCTTGCTGCCTCTCTTGCTTTCACACACATCCGAACTCTCTGCAAATCCTGTCCTGAGAATGATCACTGCTCCCTGCTTCATAACTACTGCTCTGGTCCAGACCACCCTCCTATTCGTCCCGGATTGTTGCAGTCGCCTTTTAGTCTCTCTCCTGTATTGCTTTCCTACAGTCTGTTCCGTACACGAGGTCTCAGTGGTTCTCTAAGACATTACATTACTCATTCCTTTGCTCACAGCTTCCCAGCTGCTTCTCCTCTCCCTCGGGGTAAAAGTCAAGGTTTTTCCTCTGGACTAAAAGGCCCTGTGTGATCTGACTTGTGACTTGTACCTGCTCTGGATCCTGCTGCTCTCTCAATTCAGCTCCTGCTTTATTCACTTTGCTCCGGCTATGTTGGCTTCATTTCTGTTCCTTAAAATGTGAATATGCCCAACCCCAAAGCACATACTGTCCCCATGACTGATACACTTTTTCCCTGAATGTGCAACCTACATGCAGCTCACTCCATCATTCCCTTTGGCATCTGCTCAGTTTTTGCTTGGTCAGTGGAGCCTTCCTTGAATACCCTCATTCTACCTTGGAATTCTCCCTTGTCTTTAACCTGATTTATTTTTCTGCATGTCATTTAGCATCACCTGAAATATTATATATTTAATCGTTTATTGCATGTCTTTCCCCCAATAGAATGTAAGCACTGTGAGAAACTTTCTTTTTTTTTGCTGTTGTATCTTCAACGCCTCCAACAGTGCTCAATAAATATTTGTTGCATGAATGAACTGCTGGGTCAAATGGTATGCGCATTTAATATTTGGTAGATATTGGCAAAATACTCTCTAAAGAGGTTGTGCTCATAATATACACGAGTTACACTCCCACTGATATTATATATGAGAGCTCATTCCTTTTTGTACACATGCCATCAAGAATTTGTCTTAACACTTAGTTTTATACTCTAACTCCCAGAGGCAGACATAATAGAGTCAACCTCTGCACATTTCCCAGGCCTTTAGGACAAATTTCAGAAACATTCTGTATAGTTATGGTTGTTTTAACAATGAAACAACTTAAATAACTGAGCCCTCAAGGTTTGTGTGTTCATATAATTGCACAGATAAGAAGAATCTGGCGGAGTGCCCGTAGCTTCTGTGTCTTGTTTACGCTGAACTGTCAATAGAGCTAACCTTATCTTTCTATTAGACTTTCTCTTGAATCTCAACTCAGCACAGGAGAACCTCTTCCTGGTGACTTTGTGTTCTTTGGGAGCAATAGCAGTTCTAGTCTTTATTCACCAAAGAGCCTCCTCTGAACTCCCTGCACCACCGAAGGTGTTTTGGTGGAGCTAGATAGCAGGTGTGAGGATTATACCACTGCAGGGACTAGACCACAGAACAGGAGCCTTGGTGCTTACCGAATATTACATTCCTCCTGTTGGACCCCTAGTAGGTGCTAAGTAAATAGTTCTTGGGTATTAATTTAATGTCTGCATTATTGACACTCCTGCTATAAGAATGGTCCTGAATATTAGTATCATGCTTTACAAACTATAAAGTGACTTTCCATGATTTCCAAACAGCTCCCATCTCTTGAGCAGAGACCTGAGAGGGGAGAGCAGGAAGGATGCAGGCAAGATTTGGCCCTGGTCAAGTTTTCCAAAGTGAGTAACTTAGACTATTAATATTTTAAACAGATTTCTTAGCAGCAAGGCATTTCTTAAAGCCTCTTCAGAGATTCTAAGTTTCAAATACTTTACGAGGAAATGAAGTGTGTGGTGTTTGCCAACCTATTCGAACTAGGCTTTTATTGTCTAAAGCGTACCATGAGCTTGGGGTTCCCGGGAACAGACTTTCAGGAAGGCCGGGTATTTCTCTCTGGGGTAAGCGCTTGAAGATGGATGATCTTATTTCAGTGTCGATTCTTTACTATGGTTTCAGTTCAGAGCTTGCATCTTAAGAGAGAAAACTGACACTCTGCTTTGATTTTCAGGATAAAGTGCATAGGACCATCCCTTGAAGGCCCATGATTTATTTAGGGCGTTTGGAGCAGTGAAATGTCTCCAGAAGGTCTGAGTTACTCAGTTCTGTGAGTTGCTTGATCTTCTAATTAGCTGTCCTTCTTAATTCATTTATCACTTGTTGGTACAGCCAGCCGAGATGTATGTTTGGCAGAACCTGTTCAGGTGAGATCAGAAAAAGGAAGGAGCTGAAAGTGGCTGATGAAACTCTGGGATCTTCACTTCATACTTATTTTCCTCTCGCTGAACCTTCCTGTTCTGGGTGCTAACACCAGGAGAATGATAGAAGGGAGCACAAATGTGGAGCCGCCGCTGAGGAGAGAGAAGATTGCGAGAAGCATGTGGACAAAGGGTAGAAAGGTTCTGAGGATGAGGGCTAATTTTCCAGGTGGAGGAATCAGGGAAGACTTCAAGGAAAAGGTGGCCCCTAATTTAAAATGTCCATTTGGGAAGAGTGAAAATTGATCATTGTTATTTGGGGCAATTTGACTATCAAAATTTAAATGTGTATATCCTGCTGTATGAGTCCATAGCAATTCCACTTCTAGGAATTATTACATGGAAATACACAAGAATGAAAATGCATATTTATGGATTGTAAATAATGATATATCTGAACAACAGAATACTGTGTAGATAGGAAAAAGAATAAGATATCTTTGTGTGTATTAATGTGAAAATTAGTCCATCATGTATTCAAAGTGAAAAATCAAGACACTATACATTTTGTGTAGATACAATTGTTTGTAAAAAAAAAAAAGCTAAACACTTAATAGTTTATAATGTAGAATATAGATTTAATATAGGTTAAGTTGCTAATAATAGTGGTTATCTCAGGGAGGTGGAAAACTGGGAAAAATTCCATGCTTTATATTATATTTTTCTATAATATTTCTTAAATAATCACATATTACCTTTATGGTTAGAAAAAATGGTAGTGTTTTTTTTTTTTTAAAGTACAGTTGGCGTTTAGTTTGTGTGACAGATTCTCTTTTTTCAGTCCTCAAGAGGCACATGGGAATTCCAAAACTCAAAGGGAACGTGCAATTTCTTTCTTTTCTTTCTCTTTTCCTGCTTCTCTTAGTCTTCACCTAACCTACTTTCTCTCCTGGACCCTCTGTGTCCCTTCAACCCTCTTATGCCCCCAGCAACCAATCCACCTGCTGTTGTCTGATGACTGAGTTCGTTTCTCTGTAACTCCCTCTTCATCTTTCTCGTACAGATGCACCCATATAGACCACTCTAGGGTTTCAGAAATATTCTCCATTGCAGTGGCCCAAGGCCTGCTTTATGGGTGAAGAGAAGAGAAATGGTTTTTGGTTTACTTTGCTCTACAGATACACCTACTTTATGGTATGGGCCTCTATTTTCTTCTCATTTATAAAATGATAGAATTAAATTAAATAATCCTAAGGAGCTTTCCCAAGCTAATAGTCTATGATTACTGTAAGAGGATATATCTATTTATTACTTTAAGGTTTTTTGCCTTTCTACCACTCTTACAGACTAGAAGAGAAAAACTTTTTAAAAATCACATTTCTTAAAAACAGGCCAGGTGCGGTGGCTCATACTTGTAATCCTAGTACTCTGGGAAGCTGAGGCAGGAGGATCTCTTGAGCTCAGGAGTTCAACATGAGACTAGCCTATGCAAGAGCGAGACCCCCATCTCCATTAAAAATAGAAAAATTAGCTGACAGTGGTGGTAAGCACCTGTAGTCCCAGCTACTCGGGAGGCTGAGGCAGGAGGATCGCTTGAGCCCAGGAGTTTGAGGTTGCTGTGAGCTAGGCTGATGCCATGGTACTCTACCCTGGGGACAGGGTGAGACTCTGTCTCAAAAAAACAAAGCAAAACACACACATACTAATAGGCAGCAGTGGAGTCAGGAAATTCCAAGTCTTGACTTTGCCATGACTTCATTTTGTGGCCCTGGGCCATTCACTGTACCTCCTGGGATCTCAGTTTTCTCTGCTCAACAGTGAGGATGTCTATTTGTATCTTTCCTCATTATAAGGAGACCTTTGGGGATGAATGTGAATATTGACCTGGCTTTCACCCCAAAGGTGTGGTAAGAATCAAATGGGCAAGCAGATGTGAAAGCACTTTTGTCAGTATAGAGCAGGGTTTCTCAACCTTGACGTTACTGTCACTTGGGGCCAGATAATTCTTTATTGGAGGCTTGTCCTTTGTATTGTAGGATATTTAGCAGCATCCCTAGCCTCTACTTATTAGCCACTGGCAACACCACTGCCCCCACTCCCAAATGTGACAATAAAAAATGTCTACCTCCAGCCTGAGCAAGAGCGAGACCCCGTCTCTACCAAAAATAGAAAGAAATTAATTGGACAGCTAAAAATATATAGAAAATATTAGCTGGGCATGGTGGCACATGCCTGTAGTCCCAGCTACTCAGGAGGCTGAGGCAGGAGGATCGCTTGAGCCCAGGAGTCTGAGGTTGCTGTGAGCTAGGCTGACGCCACGGCATTCACTCTAGCCTGGGCAACAAAGTGAGACTCTGTCTCAAAAAAAAAAAAAAGAAAAAAATGTCTACCTAGGGGGGAAAGTACCAAGTGTCCCCTAGGGGGGAAAATCAACTCTGGTTGAGAATCACTGATGTAGAGCCGTGTTTTCAGACTTTAAGCATCGTTAATTATGTAATTACTTTGAGAGGTAACAAATAAAAAGAAGAAAAAGTCATGTAAGTGTAATTCCAGAGAGTGCCAGAGATGATGGTTCCAGCGAGGAACGGAAGATAATGCAGGAGTGGAGACAGTGCCAAACACAGCGTCATTTCTGGGCAGTCATATTTCCTATGGGAACAGACCGTATCCTAAAGAAAGATGGAGAGATCAAGCTTGTTGAGGAATCCTTCCCCCTTGACACAGGAGTGTGGGGGTTTATAGTTCTTGCCAACTTCTAGTTATAGATGCTGCTAGGAGGGAGATCTCAAAGAAATGTAAAAGACACAGCTTATTCAGTAAAGTCAGAGATGTACAGAATTTCGTGGATAATAAAAAGCATTTAGTTAAATCTCCCATTCAAGTGTTACACTAATCTATCTCGTATTCTTAAAGCTATTAGCTATTTGATCTTGAGCAACTTATTTATCTTCTCTGAGAATTTGTTTCTTCCTTTCCTTTTTCAGAAGAAACACCCAGAAGAACATTCAATTCATTAATAATGGAGTAACAGTGGTGAGCAAGACGAATCATTGTATTACGCAGGGTTCCGTGTGCTTTAAGTGCAGTGCCTTGTTTAGGCTTATAGCTGCCTCATACATCTTGCTGCTGTTTTGTAGATGAAGAGACTGGGGGTGAGAGAGGCTTTAAACCCAGCTCTTCCTGTCTCCAGAGCCCACAATATTGTCCACCACTTTCAATATCTCTGCTTTACAGCAAAGAACTTAACATGCAACACAACACTCTTGGTTACTGTCGGTTGTTTATCTCCCTTTCTCATCTGCTAGATTGTGAGCAACTTGAACCCAAGGGCTGTGTCATATGCATTGAATTATGCTCAAGCCACCGTGCCTTAGGAATAAAAAACTAATGGTGGAATTTTACACATCAGGGCCCGACAGGGCAGCAGGAGGGCAGGTAAAGAGCCCAGATAAGTCAGAAATATCGATCTTTCCAAGCAGCAAGTGACTAAAAGCTATCATAGATTTATAAACTAGGACTAAGTGGAAACTGAGGAGTCATCTTTTTCCACTGCCTTGGGTTTTAATACAGGCACAGGAAAGCACAGGAAGGTTTAGTCCTCGTTTCTGCTCACACAGTGTTTTAATTGCAGACCAAGGTTGAGACTGGACCCTGGCTCCCAGTCCAATTTCTTGCCGTTATACCAGTGGGATGCCGTGCAAACAGATCTGAGTGTGGCATCTGAGTCCTGTGACCTGGGCTGGGAACCGAGATCAGAGGAAAGATACTTAACATCTGTGACCTTCCTTTTCCTTACCTGAAAAAGAGAATAACAATAGCTCCTACCTCAAAAGAGGGTTGTGAGGATTAAATGAGATAAAGTGCAAGAAGTCCTTAGCACAGTGCCTGTCACATGGTAAGGACTCCACAAATGTTAGCAATTATTAGTATGATTATTTTTAAAAAGATTTTGAGAGAGATTTCTGGCTATATGTTTTTATGGTTTTTATTAGAATGCAACATTTATTCTTTTTTAAAATTTACGTATAGTGAAGTTTACTCTTTTTTGGAGAAAGTTCTAAGGAGCTTTGGTAAATGCATGGAATCATGCAACCATCACCACAATCAAAATACAGAGCAGTTCCGACACCCCGAGACATTGCTACATTTCGCCCTTCTAGTCAACCCCACACCTGCTCCCAGGCCTGAAAACCACTGATCTATTTTCTGTTCTTATAATTTTGCATTTTTCAGAATGTCTTTTAAATAGAACCACATACTGTAGTTACCATGTAGGCTACAGTTACTAAAAGGCTACTATGTAGCCTTTTGAGTCTGTTTTCCTTCACTTAGCATAATGCTTGAGATTCATCCATATTGTTTTGTGTGTGTGTGTGTGTGTGTTTATATATATGTGTGTGTGTACATGTGTGTCAGTATTTCTTTCCTTTTTATTGCTGAATAGTATTCCATTGTGCAGATATGCCTCAGTTTGTTTATCCATTTACCAGCTGAAGAGCATTTCTGTGTCGTTTGCAATATGAGCAATTATAGATAGAGCAGGTGTAAACATTTTGTGTAAAGGTTTTAGGTGAATATAAGTTGACATTTCACTTGGGTGAATATCTAGGAGTGTGATTTCTATGTCATATGAGAAATGTTTATTTTTATAAGGGACTGCCAAAATGTTTTCCAAAGCGATTTAACATTTTACAATCCTATCCACATGTGAAGATTGCAGTTTCTCCACTTTTTCACTAGCACTTGGTATGGTCAATCTTTTTAATGTTAGCCGTTCAAATAGATATGTCATGTTATGTCACTGTAGTTTTAATTTGCATTTCCCAGATATCTAATGTTGTCAAGCATCCTTTTGTGTGCTTATTTGACGTCAGTCTATGGTGGTGTATGTGTTCAAAATCTTTTGCTCACTTTTATTTCAGCATATTACGGAGGTACAAATGTTTTGGTTACATATTTTGCCTTTGCTCCACCCGAGTCAGAATTTCAAGCGTGTCCATCCCTCAGAGGGTATGCACTGCACCCATTAGGTGTATGCATACCCATTCCTGCCTCCCCCTCCCATCTGCCCGACACCCGATGAATGTTATTACTATATGTGCACTTATGTGTTTATTGGTTAATACCAATTTGATGGTGAGTACATGTGGTGCTTGTTTTTCCATTCTTGTGATACTTCATTTAGTAGAATGGGCTCCAGCTCTGTCCAGGATAATACAAGAGGTACTATACCACCATTGTTTTTTCTGGCTGAGTAGAACTCCATGGTATACATATACCACATTTTATCAATCCACTTATGTATTGGATGTTGCCCACTTTTTTACTGGGTTATTAACTTACTTAGTATCTACTTTTGAGAATTCTTTATATATTCTGACTACAAGTTCTTTGTTAGATATGCATTTTGCTAATATTTTACTCAGTTTGTGGTTTATCTTTTAATTATGTGAACAGTGTCTTTTGAAAAGTAGAACTTTCAAATTTTGATGAAATCCAATTTATCAATTTTTCTTTTATAGAACATGCTTTAGATATTGTGTCTAAGGAACCTTTGTCTAATCTAAAATCACAGAGGTTTTCTCTTATGTTTTCTCCTAGAAGTTTTATGGTTTTAAGTTTAATATGTAGGTCTATGATACATTTTGAGTCAATTTTTATATGAGATGTGAAGTATGGGTTGAGGGGTGTTTTTGTGTGTAGATTAGATTATTATTTTTGTAATGCTAGTTATAATGTAAATAATATAATGCTACTACAAGGGATGCTACTGCTTTGGCTGATATATTACTCATCAGTATTTTAGGAGAATTGATTTCTACTTCTGTGATTATAATTATGATTATCCATCTGTTTTCCCACCATCTTTCCCTCAACAAATGATGTCTATTATTTAATAATAACTGTACTAGGGGAAGAATTATCAATATTATTGACTATGCCCTCAAACAGCCCAGGCTAATTAAGAAAGGTGATTATGCAGGGACACAAATTTATGATAATGATAAGCCAGGTGCAATGTCTATTTGTCAGTCTGGTAAGGAGTTAATTTCTTGGGTCTGAGAAGGGAGGGCACATGAAACCTGACAAAGTCAATTCTTTTAATTTCTTAACTCAATTCAGATCCTAGGGACAAAATAATCAGTTTTTAATTGAGCCAAAACCATCTCCAAGGACTTTGAAAATGTCTTGTAAACAATTTTGCTAGTGGATCAAGTACCCAGAGGCAGATAGAATTCTAGGAAGAAATTGTTTACCCATCTCGCTTTTTCTCTCTTATTAGTAATGCATTGTCATATCTAGCTGAACATCTGTAAACAGAACTTCCTCAAAAATAATTTAGAAAGAGTATCTTGAAATCTTCAGGCTCATATCAGTTTCTTTCCCATGTATAGACAGTAGAAAGCACATGAGAATAAATCCATGGTTCATCTCTCCAAGTAGGAAAAATATATAGTATATGATTTTATTTCTCTTTACTACAATTCCCTTATCTCTAAAAATATATATATTGTGCCAGACTTCCAGGGTTTACTATCTTCCAGGGTTATCTTAATTTGATAATGAAAAAATTAAGACAATGATTCTTTTGATAGAGTATCATACTGCTTTTCAAATGTACTAGGTGGACACTTTCCATGACATTAATTCATACAACAATGACACATAGGTAGTGAGTAGTTTCCATATTCCAGGCACTCTCCTAGGCTTCGGAGGTACAATGTTGAGTTCAAAACGAATATGTTAGTTAGTGGGGGAATGAGATGAAAGCGGACAATGGCAAACATAAATGTACAATTACCAACTATATTAAGTTGTAGAAAGTTGTATGCTAAATGAATATCTAGATCATCTTACAGTATATCTAATACATTTTATGAGTTATTCCTTTTCTAAATAATTCTCTAAATAATAATCATTTCTAAATAATTCCTCCCTACAGAAGGATTGTTTCTCAACTAGGAATGAATAATATTTTCATTTAGTCTCAAAAGAGTTGCAAAATATGATGATCAAGTAGCTTTAGTGACTAGTCTTGAGTATAACCTGAAAAGTCAATGTCATTTTGTTACCCAAAATATTAATAACTTAGAGATCAAAGGTAATTCCTGTTTTCTATATTAAGATTTAAAGAACAGGAGTTAATTCATGTTTAAAAACTACACATTTTCTGTCTCTAGAATTGATTCTCAAGCAGTGGAGTCTCCTGGTGACTCACGATCATTGTCATGAGCAGTGATCTTTTGCTCTGTGGGATGCATTTCATGGGAGGGTCTATGATCCCCTGCTCTGAATGTCTCCTGGCTGCAATTTTCTGAGTTCTTACATCCGCTTTTGTATGTCTCTGTTTTTCCATTGTTGTCAGATCTCAACTTTCCTGTTCTCAGTATGTTTGCCTGTAATAGCTCCTCTACCCCTTTTCATTTCTGTTTCTAATCTGCTATAATTTGGGAAATAATAAAATCATGTTCATTAGCGTTGTTTGTGAAATGAGAACACGCTTTGAGAAAGAGCAGAAATCCTCTTCCTTTAGCAGGGTACATCAACTTTATGCATGAAGGATTTTATATGCTTGAATGTCTAATTTTAGGTGGCATTAATAGTTTAGTTTGTCACAAAATCTCTTTAAATAAATGAGGTGATTAATATAAACCAGAGACAATGGTAGCCAATTAAAAATCTGTTATATTTGCATGGTGTTTTTCACTTTCAAAAGTGCTTTGTTTTGCCTTCTAGCTTACTTTACCCTCTCTAAATCAGAGTGGAGAGAGATAAGAAAGATATTATGAGGACAATCAGGCCTGGAGATATGAAGTGATTTACCTCAAGTCACTTGGCGAGTTGTTGACATACTTACGGCCTAAGCACAGCTCTCTTGACTCTCAGCCTGAAGGTTTTAGAAGAGCAGGAAAAATAAGAGGACAGAATTCAAGAAACAGACATTTCACTTCGGTGAATTAGCGAAGGAAATCTCAAGTGCTTGGGAGAAAAAAGTTAACTTCATTTTGAATAGCTAGATATGCTTGAATCACCATAAATGCATTATACTTGCCCTCTTGGCCCCTTGGGTATTTTAAGGTCTTATTTTCTCTGTCAGAGAAAATTCATCAGTGACTGCCACATGGGTAAGTTGGGGAAATGTCAAAAAGAGGATGGAGAATGTGTATGAAAGGAAGAGCTTCAAAATTAGGTTGCCATATCTGATAAAGAGAAATGCAACATGTCATGGCTTTGCTGTTAATTTTTTCCTTTTGTTTATTTTTTATTTGTTCAACAAATCCTTATTTGGTGACAGGTACTATGCTATGCTCTGAGGGTCTAAAGATCGACAAAGTGTGATGTCTTCCTCAAGTTGCCTGCACACTAGGAAGGAAGGTGATGGAAATGTCCACATGTTAGATTATCAGGATTGTTCTGCAACTATAAATATACTAGAATTCATCAATTTGTATGCTTAAAATGGGTGATTTTATGGCATGTAAATTGTATCTCAACAAAGTGGTTTAAAAAGAGCCAGTTAAAGCACAGAGTGGTTGGTGAAATGATCAGGGTAAATGCACAGTGTTATGGGAATTTGGACACTGCACCCAAATTCAAGCAGACAGAGCCTCTAGAAGTGATACATAAACAGATACCTAGAGAATGAATAAGGGATACCTGGGGAAAGAGTGTAGAAAAATTGAACTGGGAACAGGAAGAACATGAGCAAACATCTCTAGGTAAGTGAGACCGTGCATGGTCTATATACTATAAGAAGTAGAGTAGCTTAATTTTATTAGAGCTCACTTATGAGGGACATTGATAAAAATTAAGGCTACAGAGATATGAAGTAATTAAACATTAGGACCTTATATATCATGAAGAGGAATTTGGAATTTGTTCTAAAGGCAATATGGAGCCATCAAAAGTTTCAGGGAATGGGATGTCATGAATAAATCTGTACTTTGAAAGATCAATCTGGCTATAGTGAGGAGATTTGTTTAGAAGAAAGTCTAGAAGTAAGAAGACCAGCAATGCAGCTAATTGTATAAACTCAGCAAGTAGATTTGAACTATGTAGATGAATTAAATAAGATGATAAAATTAGCATGACAGATGTGGGTGGTGGGGAAGTTAAAGACGCTGAAGAGAGTTCTTAGATTTCTTATTTGGGAAACCACATAGTTGAAGATGCTACTCACTGAGACCATGAGCGCTGGCTATAGATCAAATTTGGAAAAAGCGGAAGGTAGCGAATTAATCTTTGGGCATTTTTAAATTTAAGTGTTTTTAGGGCATTTAAAATATACAGTAAGCAATTTGATAAATAGATCTGGAGCTCAAGAAAGAGAGATCAAGGCTGGGGATATAGATTTTGGTGATCAGCACATATGTGATTGAATGAGGTTACTCAGAAAGAGAAGAAGGTGTGTAACAAGAAGAGGAGGTCAAGAATAAAACCCTAATGGACATGAAAATTGACTGGATGAGTGGAGCAGATAAGATGTAGAGGGAGACTTAGAAGAAATTGCATAGGTGTGAGAAAAATGAGAGGTTATAATGTCATAAAACTAAAACAAAAAAAGCACCATTTCAAGGATGATCAAATGTTCGGTGTTGCACAAATATTAAGAACTGATTTTAGAAATAAAATAAAACTTGTTTCCTGAATTTAGTGACAAAGAGGCCCTTGGTGCCCTTGGTAAGAGTAATTTTAATAAAACAATAGAATATAAAACCACATGACAGTAGGGTGAAGAGTAGATGAGAGAGTGGAGATAGCTAGTGTAGACAAATGTTTCAGAAGCTTGGCTCTGAGGAAGAGTAGAGAAGGAAGATGTCTGACATGTGAGGATGGGGTTTTCAGTTTGGTTTTTAACAATAAGATTGGAGATACTTTCATATTCTAAGTACTGCAGTAATGGATCTAGGAGAGAAGCAAGTGTTGCTAATACGAGAGAGAGGAGTTAATCAATAGAGGTGCAGGAGAGGATGTTGTCTAGAGGCTTCCATTGTCTCTGTGGTAGGTGGCACATTACCTGCTTTGCATGAGCATCAGAGTAGTGATGGAGTAGGTGGTTTGCAAGGTCAGAAAAGGTTTGGAACATTCGCTGTATTGAATGGGAGAGAGCATTGAACAGGAGCCACTGGGGACTTGCCAGGTAACACTAGAGGTCATAGTAGATAGATTTGTAGTGATGCTAAACTGGATTTTTTTTTTTCCAGTACTCAAATCTTCCCTGATGTAGGAGAAAAGAAGACCAACTGTTGGATTAATTCAGGGTTGAGGTTTGGATGGGCAAAGATAATTCAGAACCTTGATCAAAAATCAAGGTTTAAGTGAAGAATCACAAAGTCTCAGTTAAATATATATTGAAGAGAGTATAGAAAGAGACTGACAGAGGGGGTTCCAGGGTTAGATATTTCAATACGAAGAAGGAATAAGATGTCCTGGGTGAAAGAGCTATAAGGGTAAGAGTATACAGCTCAAAAAATAGAGATAGGAGTTGAGTTGCTGAAGTGAAGGAGATGGACACATTGAGAGGCCAGAGTACTGAAATACAGTACAAACTCTTTCCCTTTCTAGCCATATTATTTGAAGCAAGGCAGAACAAACATTTATTGATTTCCTATTCTGTGCCAGGCACTGCAGACAGCAGTAAACAAGACAGAGGCCCTGTCCTCATGGAGCTTACGTTCCAGTGGGCAGAGATTAAAAATGCAAACAAAATAGGTAAATGAGATAATCCAGGTACCAATAAGCACTTTGAAAAAAAATAAAATCAGTAAATAATAAGGAGGAGGGGCTACTTTAGCTAAGGCGGTCAGGGGAGACCTCTCTGAAGAAAAGCTGATGTTGAGCCTGATGATGGGAAGGTGAAGTCATATGAAGAACTAGGGAAAGAATAAGCCAAGCAGAAGAGCAGCAAGTGCACGAGATCTACCCCAGGGGAAAGCTCAGTGTGTTTAAGTGACAAAAAGAGGACCAGCAGGGTTGAGCCAGTGTTGTTTGCTCTACAGTAAATGGCAGGGAGGATGTTAGGACGTGATGTCAGAGATAGGCAGGTTGGGTCATTTAGGCTGGGCCTTCAGTGGCCATGAAGGCATTTTAGGTTTTGTTCAGAGTGTTGGGAAGCCACAGGCAGGTTCTAGTGGGGATGTGTGTACTGATCTATGCTGCTGTGTAAAGGGTTAGCTCTAAGGTCCTGAGAGTGGAGAGAGGAAGACCATTAAGGAAGAGGTGGTTATTTCTGAGGCAAGAGGTCATAGTGACTTGGGCCAGGCTGTTAGTGGGGGAGATGCTGAGAAACGGTGAGATTCAGTGTATGTTCTGGAAGTATAATTGATAAAAGTTGCCAGTGTATGGGATTGGGGGAACGAGAATAAGAGAGGACTAAAGGATCACTCCTCCTAGATTTCTGACCTGAGAAATGGACGAATAGTACTATGGAGGGGTAGAGAGATCCATAGTTGTGTTTTAGCCATGTTAAACTTGAGATGCCCGTTACTTCTCCGTGCAGATGTAGTGTAGGTAGTTAGATACTCGAGTCTAGATCGCATGGGAATAGTCAGAGCTAGAGTTACAGGTTTGGGTGATTTGGAACATCAGATAGTGTTTAAAGTTGCTGTACTGGACGAGATCACGTTGGGAGTGAGGAGAAGGAGAAATAGGGAGATGTTTGGGGTTGGAATCCTGAGGCACTGCAACATTTGGAAACTTGAATGAAAAAGAAGATTCAGCAAAGGAGACAAAGAGCTGCAAGTGAGTCTGGAAGAAAATGAGGAGCATGTGGTACCCCAGAAGCCAAGGAGAGAAAATGTTTCAAGACTCTGCCAATCAGATGAACTGTTACTGCTCCCTGGTTGGCACAGGGAACAGGGGTACAGGTAGAGAGGAAAGTCAGGGAAAGGGCACTTGGACCTTCTGACCCCTTACATTCTTCTGTCTTTCAGTCTGTGTGAACGTCTGAGCTTAACATCCAAGGCCGTTAGGAGTAAGCCACCTCTGTGGCCCTCACGTTTGAGGAAGGAGATTAGTCTACCTTAAGAAAGTCCCACATAAACACGAACAAGAATAATTCGGGTTGGAAAGTAGTGTGTCATTAAAGAGCTTCACATGAAATGTCTTGAGGGTTTTCATGATGTCTGACAGGGAAACTAGGGAAGTCTTTACAAAGCAGGTCATGTACACATGGTCATGCACATGTGAGCACATACACACATCAACATCATCATGCAAAAGCTGGGCCTTGGACATAAGCAAGGCACAGAGGAGGAGGTTTGCAGCCTGGGTGTGGAGGATCTCAGTCAGTTTACTTTGGTTGGCTCACAGATTGGTTGATTGATTCTATATTCTACCCACGCCCAGAGCTCACACAAGAGATAGACACTCAAGGCAATTGTTCTTTGCCTCAGATGAAATATACATAGAGCCAGAAACTCACAAGCTTAGCTTTGGGTTTCTACGCTTCTCTACCAGCATTGTTTCCTCTCCAAGTTTGTTAAAATCCCTGAAACTGCCCTAGTGTCCCACAAGGAGGGATAGCAACAGAAATTGCATTGAAGCCCAAATCCCCAGTGGCCTAGCTTAATCGAATGGACATATTTCATCAAACACATGTCTCTGCCATCTGCTATGCTCCAATTAGGAATGCACGAGGAACATATTTCTCAATTATGTTGGAGAAGATTTCTGGACTCAGAGGCCCTGGCAAATGGCCTTTCCTCCAGCTGCACTTGGTGGGAAGACCTGCTTCATGCTTGTGGCAGCTCTTGTGTTCTTTCCTGTCTTCTCTCTGAACTCCACCACTAACTTTGGATTACTGCATTCCCTTTTGGGTCAGAACTGACCTGGTCCAGCACCCCAAACAAACATGCGACATGCTGTTTTAAAAACCGTTGTATTTATTACAACAACTAATATTTATTGAAATCTTTGTTATGGCCAGGTGCTGTGTTAAGCATTTTATGTGAATTCTTTTATCAAAACCTTACAACTTCTCTATGAAATAAGATGCCCGCTGAATTGATGAGGAAAGTGAGACTTAGTGATCTTAAATAACTTGGCTAAGGCCCCACAGATTGTGGGCGAAGGGGCTGAATTTTGAACATAAGCAGCCTGACACCAGAGCTCTTACCCAGTGTGCGTTACAAGAAATACCACAGAGTGACAGTGCATGGAGTGGGATATGGGTACTATCTTGCTTTTAAGGACCTCACAGTCATGTGTGGGTGAATTAAGGAATTTAATCAGGATGGGAAGAAACAAAGGCAGTGCTGAATATGGATGGAAAATGAAAGAAATTACCCTGCAGATTCCAGTTCAAGACACTGCTGTAGTGTGCTTGAATTAAAACATTGGTATGGTGCACTCAAAGCTTTTTATCCTTTCCCAGAAATGTAGCACACAGAGCAACCTACCACATCTCTTTATTTACCATCAACCCCCAAACCTCTCTGCTATTTAACCCCTCCACTGTGCTACCCCTTAGCCCAGGCTTACCCCTGTCAGGGCTGCTGATGCTGCTGGAGAAAACTGCACAGCATTGTGATTTTCTAGTTCTAAAATTTATGGGTGTCCATCTCAGCTGCCTTCCCCTACTGCCCAATGATCCTCCAGTTTTTTTTCTTTTTTTAAACCAATCTTCATCACCATCTCCTAGCCTCTATCTCACCACCTCGTTTTTGCTGTTGGAAGTTGGCTTTGTCATATGCTTCATGGGGACAGTAGAGGCGACTCTTCCAGCTACTTGCATTTCTTATCAGCTTCTACCCCTGGTTCATTCTCTTTCCTCTCAATAGAATACTAAAAGTAACGATTGATATTTATTTAGCACATTTTATAAGCCAGAACCTACTGAATGCCTATATGTATTAGCTCATTCAATTCTTACAACCGCCCCATGAGAGGGTTGTATTATTTATTACAGGTATACCTCAGAGATATAGGTTTGGTTCCAGAGCACCTCCATAAAGCAGATAAGCAGATATCATAATAAATTAAATTACATAAACTCCCTCGTTTCCTAGTGCCTATAAAAGTTATATTTACGCTATACTATAGTCTATTAAGTGTGCAACAGTATTATGTCTAAAAAATATAGGTATATTACTTGATCATTATAATTCTATTTATGTAACAAAATATCACATATACCCCACAAAAATGTATGAATTTTATGTATCAAAAGTACTTTATTGCTAAAAATTGCAAACAATCATCTAATTGTCATTTGTTTTTTTTTTTTTTTTTTTTTGCTGGTGGAGAGTTTTGCCTGGAAGTTGATGGCTGATGACTGATCAGGGTGGTGTTTGCTGAAGGTTGGGGTGGCAGTGACAATTTCTTGAAATAAGACAACAGTGAAGTTTGGGGTATCAATTGACTCTTCCTTTCATGAAAGATTTCTCTATAGTGTACAATGCTGTTTGATGGCATTTTAACCACAATAGAACTTTCCAAAATTGGAATCAGTCCTCTCAAACCCTACTGCTGCTTTATCAACTAGGTATGTAACAGTCTAAATGTTTTGTTTTTATTTCAACAGTGTTCATAGCATCTTCACCAGGTGTAGATTCCATCTCAAGAAGCTACTTTCTTTGCTCATCCAAAAGAATTAGATTCTCATTCATTCAAGCTTCATCATGAGATTGCAGCAATTCAGTTGTATCTTCGGGATCCACTTCTAATTCTCGTTCTTTTGCTATTTCTACCACGTCTGCAGGGACTTCCTCCACTGAAGTCTTGAATCTCTGTGTTATCCATGAGGACTGGAATCGACTTATTCCAAACTTTTGTTAATGTCACTATTTTAAACTCCTCTTATGAATCGTAAATGTTCTCAGTGGTGTCTAGAATGATGAATCCTTTCCAGAAAGTTTTCAATTTACTTTGCTCAGATCCGTCAGAGGAATCACTGTCTATGGCAGCTATAGCCTTACAAAATGTACTTCTTACACAACAAGACTTGAAAGTCGAAATTAGTCCTTAATCAGTAGGTTACAGGATGGGTGTTGTGTTAGTAGAGATTAAAACAACATTCATCTCCTTGTATATCTCCATTAGAGCTCTTGGGTGACCAGGTACATTGTCAATGAGCAGTGATATTTTGAAGGGAAGCTTTTTCTACTGATCAGTAGGTCTCAACAGTGGACTTAAAATATTCAGTAAACCTAATCCTTCAGTGAAAATGAAAATAAAATTCAATAAACCATGCTGTAAACATATGTGCTATTATCCTGGCTATGTTGTTTTGTTTATAGAGCACAGGCAGAGTAGATTTTAACATAATTCTTAAGAGCTCTAGGATTTTTGGAATGGTGAATGACCATTGGCTTCAATTTAAAGTCACCAGCTACATTATCCCCTAAAAAGAAAGTTAGCCTATTTTTTGAAACTTTGAAGCCAGGTATTGACTTCTTCTCTCTAGCTATGGAAGTCCTAGACGGTATCTTCTTCCAAGATAAGACTGTTTTGTCTCCCTTGAAAATAAATTGTTTAGTGTAGCTACCATTAATACTTCATCAATTGTCTTAGCTAGATCTTCTGGATAATTTCAAGTCTTTCAATAAATGTGAATGGCTTGAACTCACTGAAGAGACGTAGGCTGGGTGAATGGATAAATATACACAAGCTAAGTATCTGCCATCTTCAGAAAACACATCTAACCCACAAAGATGCATTCAGACTCAATATGAAGGGATGGAAAATAATATTGCATGCAAATAGAAGCCAAAAGAAGGCTGGCATAGCAGTTGGATTTCATATAACTTAGTTTTCAAATCAACAAATGTAATAAAAGACAAAAAGGGTCACTATATAATGGTGAAGGGTATGATTCAACAAGAAGACAAAAATTCTAAATAGTTATGCATCTAACTCAGGTGCACCCAGATTCATAAAGCAAATCCTACTTGATCTAAACAAAATGATAAACAGCAACACTGTAATAGCTGGGGACTTCAACACCCCTCTGACAGAAAAGGACAGATCCTCCAAACAGAACACAAACAAAGAGACAATGGACTTAAACAAAACTCTAGGACAAATGGGCCTGACTGACATTTACAGAACATTCTAACCCAAGACTACTGAATATATAGTTTTCTCATCAGCTTAGGGGACATTCTCTAAGATTGAGCATATCCTAAGCCACACAGCATGTCTCAATAAATTTTAAAAAATAGAAATTATACCATGCATTTACTCAGACCACGGTGGAATAAAAAATTAGAAAACAACTCCAACAGAAAGTCTCATCTCTCCACAAAGTCACGGAAACCAAACAACCTTCTGCTGAATGATTAATGGGTTAAAGAGGAAATTAAGATGGAAACCAAAAGATTCTTTGAACTAAATGATAAAGGAGACACAAGTATCAAAATCTGTGGGACAGAGCTAAAGCAGTCCTGAGAAGAAAATTTATATTCATAAATGCCTATGTCCAACAGACAGAAAAATCACAAATAATCTAATGGATTGTCTCAAAGAACTGGAAAAGAATGAGCAAACTAACCCCAAACCATGCAGAAGAAAAGAAATAATAAAGATCAGAACAGAACTAAATGAAATCAATAATAAAAAAACTATACAGAAGGTTAATGAAACAAAAAGTTGGCTCTTTGAAAAAATAAACAAAATTGACACACCTTTTGTTAGATTAGTAAGAAGCAGAAAAAGGACTCTAACAAGGTCAATCAAGAATGAAAAAGGAGGAATTACAACCAATACCAGTGAAATACCAAATATCATCTATGAATGCTATAAAAACCTCTATGCACATAAACTTGAAAACATGGAGGAAATGGACAAATTCTTAGAAACACGCAGCCTCCCTAGGCTCAATCAGGAAGAAATAGAATTACTGAACAGACCAGAGCAAGTACTGAAATTGAAGCAGCAATAGAAAACCTTCCTAAAAAGATAAGTTCCAGACCAGGTGGATTTCACACCCAAATTTTACCAGACCTACAAAGAAGAATTGGTGCCTATCCTGCAGAAATTATTCCTCAGCATCAAGAAGGAAGGAATCCTTCCCAACATGTTTTATAAAGCCAACATCACCTTGATGCCAAAACCAGGAAAGGATGCAACAACAACAGCAAAAAGAAAACTACAGGCCAATATTCCTTATGAATATAGGTGTAAAAATTCTCAACAAAATCCTAGCAAAATGAATTCGGTGCTTATGAAAAAAATAATCTATCATGAACAAGTGAGCTTCATCCCAGAGATACAGGGATGGTTCAACACAGGCAAATCTATAAATATAATTCAACATATAAACAGAAGTAAAAAATAAAGACCATATGATCCTCTCAATAGACACAGAAAAAACACCTGACAAAATTCAGCACCCTTTTATGATAAGAACACTTAACAAAATAGGCATAGAGGGGACTTACCTAAAAATGATAATAGCCATGTATGACAAACTCACAGCCAACATCATATTGAATGGGGAAAAATTGAAAGCATTCCTGCTTATAACTGGAACCAGACAAGGTTGCCCTCTATTACCTCTTGTATTCAACATAGTGCTGGAAGTCCTAGCCAGAGCAATGAGACAAGAGAAGGAAATCAAGGGCATCCAAATGGGGGCAGAATAGGTCATCATATTGCCCTTTGCTGATGATATGATATGATATATCTAGAAAAACCCAAAGATTGTGCTATAAGACCACTGGAATTGATAAATTCAGCAAAGTCTGAGGTTACAAAATGAATGTACAGAAATCAGTAGCATTCCTATATTCCAACAACAGTCAAACTGAGAACCAAATCAAAGCAATATCCTTCACAATAGCAACAAAGAAAATACCTAGGAATATATTTTACTAAGGAAGTAAAAGACCTCTACAGGGAGAACTACAAAACACTGAGAAAGGAAATAGCAGAGGACATAAACAGGTGGAAAACCATACCATGCTCATTGGTTGGCAGAGTCAACATTGTTAAAATATGTATACTACCCAAAGTGATCTACAGAGTCAATGCAATCCCTATAAAAATACCAACATCATTTTTGGCAGACCTAGAAAAAAATAATTCTATGCTTTGTATAGAACCAGAGAAGACCCCGTATAGCAAAAGCAATCTTGAGCCAAAAGAACAAATTGGGAGGCATCAGTTTACCAGACCTCAACTTTTGCTACAAGGCTAAAACAGCAAGGTACTGGCACAAGAACAGAGACATAGACCAATGGAACAGAACTGAGAACCAGATTTAAACCATTCTCATATAGCCATGTAATCTTCAGCAAAGCAGACAAAAACATACACTGGGGGAAAGAATCATTATTCAGTAAATGGTGCTGGGAAAATTTGATAGCCACATGTAGAAGACTGAAACAGGATCTGCACCTTTCACCTCTCACAAAAATCAATTTATGGTGGATAACAGACTTAAATCTAAGGCATGAAACTCTAAGAATTCTAGAAGAAAATGTTGGAAAAACTCTTGTAGACATTGGCCTAGGCAAAGAATTTATGAAGAAGATCTAAAAAGCAATCGCAGCAACAACAAAAATAAGTAAATTATACCTGATCAAATTAAAAAGCTTCTGCACAGCCCAGCAAACTATCATGAGAGCAGAGAAGCTATAGAATGAGAGAAAATATTAGCATGCTATATATCCGATAAAGGGCTGATAACTGGAATCTATATAGAACCCAGGAAAATCAGGAAGAAAAAATTTAAACATCTCCATTAAAAAGTGAGTAAAGTACTTGAACAGAAACTTTTCAAAAGAAGACAGACTAATGGCCAACAAACATATGAGAAAATGCTGAACGTCTCTAATCATCAGGGAAATGCAAATCAAAACCACAGTGTGATATCACTTAACTCCCAGTGAGAATGACTTTTATCAAAAAGTCCCAAAATGATAAATGTTGGTGTGGTTGTGGAGAGATAGGAACACTCTTAGCCTGCTGGTGGGACTGCAAACCAGTACAACCTCCGTGGAAAGTAATGTAGAGGTACCTCAAAGAGATAAAAGTAGAACTACCATTTGATCTAGCGATCCCATTTCTAGGCATATACCCAAATGAAAAAAAGACATTCTATAAAAAAGACATCTGCCCTCGAATATTTATAGCAGCACCATTCACAATTGCAAAATGTGGAAACAACCCAAATGCCCATCAATATACGAGTGGATTAATACAATGTGGTATATGTATACCATGGAGATCCACTCAGCCACAAAAACAACGGTGATCTAGCACCTCTTGTATTATCCTGGGTAGACCTGGAGCCCATTCTACTCAGTATCACAAGAATGGAAAAACAAGCACCACATATACTCACCATCAAATTGGGTATTAACTGATCAACACTTACGTGCACGTATAGTAGTAACATTCATCAGTGTCAGGCAGGTGGCGGGGGAAGGAGGGTTGGATATATTCACACCTAATAGATGCAGTGTGCACTGTCTAGGGGATGGACATGCTTGAAGCTGTGGCTTGGGTGGGGCAAAGACAGTATATGTAACCTAAGCATTTGTACCCCAGTAATATGCTGAAATAAAAAAAAAAGACAACGAATTTGTAGTCACTTGTCCTAGAATTTTATAGGCTAAGTTCTAGATGCTCTATAGACCCAGAAGGAGAGAAAATATTTCTTTCTGTATGCTTTTGGGAGAAAGAGGCTTAGTTGGACTCTGGCTGAGTGCAATGAGACAGAAAAGGGAAGAGCAGGCCTATTTTTGTGGTAGCCGCCTTCATCCTTTGGACAACTCTACTCACTGACACTGGGGTGCCATACAGTGTCCCAGAATTTAACAGTCCAGATCAGTATTCCTTTCCTTTGAGAGTGGAGTATCTTTTCTTGATCTCAATCCTAGGGGGAAATAATGGGGATATTTATGCAAGGAATAACAAGACATTCTGAATTTCTTCTTTCAGAAGTCCTTCTTTTGTTAGCTGTGTGAATCGTTTCTTTTTAATCTCCCCTAGCCTCCATTTACTCATCTGTAAGATGGGGATTACCACTCTACCTGGGTCATAATAAACCATCAGTAAGTGTGAATGTGTGGTGGGGTGGGGGAGTATGAGAAGTTTGAGGTGCTGGTAGCCAGAGTGGCAGCTGTGGTCACAGCCATGGTGTTGGGAGGGAGGTTGAAGTGCTCATGGTGGGTGGCAGCGGTGATCCTTAAGGGAGTTAATATTCATTTACTGGCTAGTCAGAATAGAAACACGAGGACTATCCCATTTTTATTCCTTTCTTTCTTGCTTATTATACTTAATTAATCAACAGCATCCATACCTATTATGTCATTAATGTATTTCCAATCTCATCGTGATCATCCATCATTTCTTTTGGACCAGGAGGTGAAGTGACTTTCTCAGGACCACCCAGGGAAGATCCAGTGCTGTTCTGGTCCTCTGATCTCATGTTCTTTCCCCTCTCCCAGGGCAGTAGAGCAGGAGAGCTAAGGGCAGGCATGACGGGGGTTCAGCTGTGGCTCCCCCTGTAACTTTATTATCTGGGTGGGTTACTTGCTCTCTTTTACCTACCAGCAAAGGGGGCCATAACAGTAGCAGCCACCTCATAGGGTTGTTGTGAGGATCATAGCAGGTGATGGGTTTACAAATGTGTATTAGCTTTCTAGGGCTGTTGTAACAAAGCACCACACGCTGGGTGGCTTAAAACAAGAAATGAATTGTCTCACAGTTCTATAGGCCAAAAGTCTACAATCAAGGTGGTGACGGGGCCATGCTCCTTGAGATGGCTGCAGGGGAGAACTTTTCCTCCCCTCTTCTAGTTTCTGGAGTTTGCTGGTGATCCTTGTCTTTCCTTGGCTTGCAGATACATCACTCCAGCCGCACGGCCATCTTCTCCTCATGTCTTCGCTCCATATTTTCTCTGTGTGAATCCGTCTCTGTGTCCAAATTCCCCTTCGCATAAGGACACCAGTCACTGGATTAGAGCCCACTCTAATTATGTCATTTTAACTTGATTATCTCTGTAGAGGTCCTGTTTCCAAATAAGGTCACATTCTGAGATGCCAGGGGTTAGGTCTTCAATATACTTTTTTTAGGGAATTCTATTTAACCTGTAACAAAGTAGTTTGCCTAGTCTTGGGTACAGAGTAAATGCTCAGTAAATACTTCCCTTTTTCTTACCAGGAAGCTTCTTCTATCAAAGCAGAGCTCAGTGCTGAGGAACAAGACTGACAGCTTTAGCTTGGGAAGCGCTCACATTACACAATTATACATTCGGCTCTGGAGGCAGGCGGCTGCTGTGTTCTCAGAGAACATCATCAATATTGTGACACTCTGACATGAGTCAGCCACAGGGTTCTCCAGGGCTCCTTCTCTGGGGAGCCTTCTGAAGGTGGGAAGCTAGCTTCTGATCCTGGGCAGCGTGAGTGATGGCCTGCCCAGAGGCAAAAGGGTGAGAAGATCAGAGTGCTGGAGCTGTCAGGGACCTCGGATTCTGTCCCGCCTCGGTCCCTCGTTTTAGAGATGAGGAAACCGAGGCCCAGCAAGGGGAAGCCGCTTGCCTCAGGTCACTTAGTAAATGTGAGGCAGAACCAAGATCAGAACCTCGTTTTGTAATTTCCATTTGCTGCTTTCAATCATAGCTACGTCCCACTGCTAGCGTAGTTATTTTTGTTTTGTTTTTTACTTTGTACGAAGATTCTCTCTTTGAATTTCTCCACCTGTACAATGAGAGAGTCGTCTAGGTCACTTCTGTCTAACAGAAATACAAAATGAACCTTATAGGTAAATTTTAAATTTCCCAGCGGCTATGTTAAAAAATTAAAAACAAACGGTCAAATTAATTTTAAAAAATTTATTTAACCCAGTATATCCAAATATGATTTCAATAGGCAACCAATATATGATTGCCAATGAGATATTTTACATTTTCAAATTTTTTTAAATGATTTTATTTTACTTTTTTTGAGACAGAGTCTTGCTCTGTTGCCTGGGCTAGAGTCCCGTGGCGTCAGCCTAGCTCACAGCAACCTCAAACTCCTGGGCTCAAGTGATCCTCCTGCCTCAGCCTCCTGAGTAACTGGGACTACAGGCATGAGCCACCACGCTCAGCTAATTTTTCTATTTTTCAGTAGAGACGGGGTCTTACTCTTGCTCAGGTTGGTCTTGAACTCCTGAGCTCAGGCGTTCCTCCTGGCTTGGCCTCCCAGAGTGCTAGGATTATAGGCTTGAGCCACCGCACCTGGCCCTTTTTTTATTATTGAATCTTTGAAATCTCATGTGTATTTTGCAGCGCATCTTAACTTCAACTCACCACATTTCAGGTGCTCAATAGCCACATGTGTCCAGGGGCTACGGTACTGGACAGCACAACTATAGGCCAGGGGTTCCCAGAGCTGATCTGTCTGTATATGGTGAAAATGTTGGTGTAAATTTATTATGTCTTCTTTCTGAGAACTGACTGTCCTTAATTCAAGATTATGTCCTTTGTCTCTTTAAATTTTTAGTGGAAATGTCCTTCCTTGTCTTTGAAATTAAATGACGGTGACATATAGATGGAAACATTTTTGGTTTTGATTTTACGATGTCCTTATTTGACAAAATGAATATCTAAGAGCACTAGGACAGTCCCTCATTAAGAATAAAAAATATATATTTTCATCTGTCCATCCATCTCTCTATATATATGCTGTTCCATGAAGTCATCATCATCAATTATCTAAGATTCTTTCCTGCTCTGATCTTCTGTAATTGCCATTAAAAGTCAAGTAGAGGTAAAATGTCTCTGTGTCTTTGGGGACTGGGAAATGAAAACAAAACTATCAAGAAAGATCTGCTTGGCTGATTTGTTCCATGGGTTGTGGAGCATTTGGATTTTGCATCACTGAGTGGCTGTGGATAAAGGTTTTACCAGGCTAAGCCATTGCATGGGGCATTTCGTTTTTCTCTGGTTTCAGTAAAGATTATGAAGGGATACTGAGAAATTACTGTTTCCTCTATATTCTGTCCGTGGGCAGGCATCCCTGGGGGTGCACCTGAGATCTGTTCAGTGCCCGACTCCTCCTTGTACTTCCGTATGGGGTGGGCAGTCTGGTGTTCCCTGGGAAGGCACAGTCAAGGTTAAAGCCGAAATTCCATGACCTGCTCAGTCTCGCAAACTCTGTGCCCCACCTAATTCTCATCTCTCCTCCGTCCACACCTCCACCCTGTTCACCAGCCAGAAAGGTCTACTACTTTCAGTTTCTCAAGTGTTCCATGCTTCTTCATGCCTCAGGGTCTTTGTACGATACATGCTCTTCCCTTTTCCCAGAAAGCTTTTTCCTCTTCCAGCGTATTTTTCGGGGCTTAGCTTAAACGTCATTTCCTCAGGGAAGCCTTCCTTGATCTTCCAGACTGGAGGAGGTCTCCTGTTACAAACTCTCCTAGCTCCTGTAATTCACAGCATCTAGCCTAATTATATTTCAGTGATTATCTGTGAAATTGCCTGTTTAATGTCTGCCTTTTCTATTAGGTTATAAGTTCCAAGAGGGCAGACTCTACTTGTTCGAAGCTATCTGCCTGGCACCTAACACCATACCTGATGTAAAAGACACTCAGTTAATACCAGTTGAACAAATGAAGGGATGTTCTGCGTGCCTATAGTATTTTCTTTTGGGATAGTTATTTCACATACAGAGAAAGGGACAAAGTCAAATTCATCTTTTTTTCCCCCTGTATATTGGCTCCCATTTTCCCAATACTGGACATTGTGGCCTGTGATCCCTTGGCATTTGGAAATTCTAGAAGATTCTGTATACTTTTTTGTGAGCATACCTAGCAGAGAAGCTGTCAGGTGAGTCTGCTATCAGCATTGCACTGGGGCTCATGAAGTGTCCTCTGGTCATACCCGCACTATTCATTAGTTCAGTAGACTTATCAGTCTGAGGTTTTATTTTCAACTTGGTGGTTTCAGCCTTGAATAGATTTGTCAAAATCTGTCGAATGTTGGAGGGGCTGGATCCATGATCTCTGGAGGGTTCTTGTAGACTTTAGGTGCTGGGGAAATGTTGTCAGAAACTGTGTTGCTTGTGACTCTGGGTTCTGAGAAATAGAAACTTGTCAGAGAAATAAAGGTTACCTCTTTTTTGTCCAAGGTCGCCAGTGAGTCACTGGCTGTGCCTGGAATAGAAATTGGCTCAGGAACACAGTTCTGACTGTTTTTAAATATCACTCAGATATTTGTTGCACAGTGAATATTTCTCTCTCTTTTTTTTTTAAATGGATGTGGACTATGGGGACTGAGGAAAGAGGCCCAGACTGTTAGGGAAGAAGGGTCCAAACAAATTGAGGCCCCACCCCAGAAACATGCCTGGGGGAAGCATGCTGGTGCAGAGGGACCCTGGATGGACTGGGATCCAAGAACCCTGGGTTTCTGTTCCGATGCTCATGCCAACTGCCTGGGAGGCATAAGCTTTCTGGACCCCCATCTCCTCCTCTAGAAAGTGGAAAGAGTCAACTTTGACCACCTCAATGAGATGCTGTAAAGCTTCAGTAAGTATTGATTTTAGAGTGTTTCATAAACATAAAGCTCTCTGCAAACAGGATTCCTATGATAGTTTTTGTTGTCAATATGTTGAGGATAAAGATACCCTGTGCTTTAGATGGAGCCAATGTATGAGGAGAGTCCTCTCCACTTAGTTGTTCATTTCTGGGACTCAGTTTTCCTATCTGTGAAATGGAGTAAGTAAATCTTACTCTGCCAGTCTACTGAGTTTCTATGAATATGAAATAAGCAAAGTCATGTCAAAATACTCTGAAAAAAATGTGAAGCTTTACTTCTCTTGCTTTCCAATACTTTACCTTTTTTTCTTTTTCTTTCTCTCCCTCCCTTCTACCATCTTATTGGGCATCTACTATGTTTCAGAAACAATTTTAGTTACGAAGGACACGTGCAAGGCATGACCCATGTCATGCCTTCAAGGGATATTCGAATTTATTTGAGGACATCAACGTGGAAATAGATGACTATAATACAGTGGTTTTTTTTTTTTTAAACAGTTGAGCATTTAATATGTGTAAGGCACTGTTCTAAGCACTTACATGAGTATTAACTCATTTAATCTTCACACTAACCCAATAGTACCCAGAGGCACTATTATTTTTCCCCAGTTTTGAAGAGGAAGAAACTGAAGCCCAGAGAAGTTAAGTACCTTGCCCAAGGATACAGAGTTAGTATGAACCTGAGTGGTTTGGCTCCAAAGCCAGTTCTCTTAACCATCAAGCATGACATGTATAAAGCACAGTAGAAACAAGAAACAAGGAAGCAGTTGATCATAATCTAAGGAAATCAGAAGAAGCTTTACAGAGGAAATTACAAACCACATTTGCTTGGGAGCTTTGCATCAGAGTTTGCGTGGGAATTTTGCAGGGGTAAGAACGGGGAGGGCATTCCAGGCAGACGGAACGGCTAGGGCAAAGGTGTAGGGCAGTGAAAGGGCCTGGCAAACCATGAGGACCTCCGTGATCTGGCTCTCGCCGGCATCTCTGCCCTCGTCCCCTCCACTTCTGCCTTGCTTACTTTGTTCTGCTTACAACGTCCTGTTTGCTGGTCCTTGGACAGGTCATGCTGTTCTTGCTTTGGGCCTTTTGTGCTCGTTCTTTCCTCTCCTGGGTGTCTCTTCCCCAGCTCTTTGCATGGCTGATTCCCTGACTCAGATGTAACCTCCTCAGGCCTCTCCTGATCACCTGTTGATTATAATTGCCTCCCCTCCCTCAGCTGGTAACTCGCTCTTTTCCTTCCGTTACTATTCCTAACGTATAGCACTACCTGAAATTATGTATTTATTGGCTTACTTTATATTTGCCTGTCTTTCCTGACTTGACTGTAATAACCCAAAAAACAGAAACCTTGTCCTTCTTGCTCAATGCTGTGTCTTTTGCACTCACAATAGTGCCTGGTAACTGTTCAGTGAGTATTTGTAGAGTGGATGAGGGTAGGGAGGGAGATGAGGTATGAGGGGATAAGGCTATTCCTGTAAGCAGGGGCCCTGCAGTGAAGATCTTGAAATGGCTGCAAGCCATTCTTATGACCCCTTTCCTATAGCAGGGCAATATTGCCTCTCCCCCCAGGGAACATTTAGAATCAGTGGGGTACTTTGTTGGTCACAATGGAGGGGAAGGGTACTGCTGCAATTTAGTAGGTGGTTCAGAGGCCATATTTCCTGTGCCATACAGAACAGTCCTGCCCTGCACAACAAAAAGGTCCCATCCAAAATGATAATAGCACTCCCTAATTCCATTAAGGAACACAATGAGCAAGTACAAAGAGTAACTCCAGGGGGCTGGGCGAGAGCACTATTCCACTCTTAGCCTTTTGGCAAAAAGAAGGGCTTGAAATGGAATCTGGCTTTATTCATCTGTAAAGTATAGATCTTTTCTTTGCCCCTGGGCTACCCGTGCTAATGGAGAATAAAGTACTTCACGAACTATAAGATGCTCACTTGCTCAGTTAGTGAGGGTCTCACGTTAGGCATCTGTCTCTTCGCATATGTAAAACTTATTACTCTTGCTATTTGCATAAAAAAATCTCAGCCATGATTTCATTTGAATTTGATAATTCCCCCTGTGAAGTAGTTGGGCAAAGCATAAAATACATTTTATATCTGTATCTATATGTCTGTCCGTCCATTCTATCCATCTATGCATCCATCAATCCATCTATTCATCCATATGACAAAACAAAGACTCCAACAAATTAAGTGATTTTTCCCAGGATAACATAGTAAACAATGGCAGAGCTGGTACTAATGCTCACATCTACTGATTTGGTGCTTTTTCTCATGGCCACGGTATCTTTTGGCCACGGTATCTTTAGGCCCTTTTTGTGGTTTAATGTGATAATGATAATAATAACAGTTCAATAAGTTAGTAATTTCATGCTCTCTGTGTGTGAGTCATCACCGAATTCTCAGCACAGTCATGTTAGGTATACGTATCCTGGTCATTCTTTCCCTTTGCACAGATGAGGAAACTGAGGCTCAGAGAGTCAATGTCTCCAAGGTTACCAAGCACGGAAGAGTAAAGGGTGAGATTTATGGTGACTTTAAATTGGTTTCTGGCAAGAAATGATCTAATCTCTTCATGGTTCAGACAGAAGTGAGGTTCTTCTACTTGCTTTGTGATCCCCAAGGCCTCAAAGTTGATTTTAGCATCTCTCCCTGCCCCAACTCACAGGGAAGATTGGTGATATTAAAAGATGCTGAAGGAAGAGAAGGGAAAGGAGGGGACAAACGAAATGTCAGTGTAGAAGGGAAGGGGCTGCTGATTCCTGAACTTACTTAGCCACAGACCCACAGATGTGACATCAACCTGAGACAGCCAGCTCCACTCGTGATGAAAATTGCTCCGACTTTATTCCTGATGGGTAGTCGTCTTGCCTTCAATTGATAGGGACTCACTGCTTTGCAAAAAGGCCCTTTCCAAGGATGGACATTTCAAGTGATTAGTTCTTCCCGCTGCTGAGATGGAACCTTTAATTCCTGAGTCATATGACTTTGGTTATTGCTGTCTTCTGCATCCATTCAGTGTGAAGTTGAAATTCTTGTCTGTAGGATAGCTCTTCATACATTTGGAGTCAGTCTTACCCTGAGTCATCTCATTTTCAGACTGAATGGTGTGAATTTTTCCAGCCATTTTAAATAACCCATTGTTTCCTTTCTTTCATCTATTGAATATTCTGTGGACACATTGGGACTGTCTGTGTGACTCCTGAGATGTGAAACCCAGAATGGGATAAAGTCCATTCTGGAGGGCAATGCTGAAAGTAAACAGTGGATGGGAAAATGACAGGCAGTGGAATTATTGTGATATAAGTGAAACAGGAAATGGTGTGCGTTTGGGAGGGTGGAAGAGAGACATTATTTTAGATTAATAGAACCCCATACTCTGGAGGTTGATTTTATGGAGGTAGAAATAGAAAGTTATTTAGTTCAAAGACCAATTTAGATGCTAGTAAGGAAATAAATCTACATATCTGTTAGGCATATCTTTATTCAAGCTAGGCCTGGGAATGGATAGAACATGTACAGTAAACTGAAGGTAGCTGAAATGTGCCTCCACAGCCCCAAGAATCTTACTATCCATTCGTGATTTCAACAGGCTCTTATTTTTATTTTTTTAGAAAGTGAAGACTGTATGCTGGACACTACACTGCACAGTGGGAATAGAGTAGATACCCAAACAGAATGTTCCTTCTTCCCTATCCTAACCCCCACGCTGCAGAGTACAATGGGTGCAATGTTACACTGGCCTTGTCTCAGGGTAAGCAGAAGTAAATTCTGCAGAGGGTTAAAGCTGGATTAATGGCCCATGAACATTTTATTTCTCTGCTGGCTGAGCACAGTAAATATCGATGGTAATGTAATGTTCTTTCTCATTGGGAAGAGAATAAGGAACACAAGAGAGGTGGGAATTGACCTTTGAGCTCTAAAAGAGAAGAATACTGGAGAGACAGTGTCCCAGTCAAAATCAAGATACACACAGAGTAACATTTCTGGGATAATCTTCTCTGGGTAGATCAGGTATTTTTAACCTTTTATGAATTATGGAGACCCTAGGAAGAATCCAGTTGAAAACTCTGGACCTCTCCCCAGGAAAACACATCTGTACGCATGCACGTTACATTTGTCATATGTCGAGGAACTCAGAGACCCACTGAGGAGTCTTTATAGTGGGGGAGGAAGAGATACAGCTGTGGTTCACATTTTTAATTTAGTTTGTAGATACATCTTTCCTGGCTTAAATGTGCTTTAAAATTTTATTGGAATAGCTGCCAAGAACTAAAATCAGATTTCCACATAAAAATTAGGTGTTTGGATTCTCTTAAAAAACCAAAATGTCGGGCATTCTTGGGCTAGCATCATGGTCATCAGCCGGGGTTTAACTGTGCTGTCTTTTTTAGTGGAAAAGTCTCCTCAGTTCTCTCCTTTTCCCACCCACTTTTAGGTGTTTGAGTTTTGTCCCTTATCCTAGAAGGGATTAAGATCAAGAGAACCCTGCCTCTTAAAAACACCTCTTGTGGGGTTTCAGAAAAGATCTCCAGGGAGCCACAAGGTCAAGTATCCTTGAAAGCTGCTTTCAAAGCAAATCTCACAGGGTACCCCAGTATTGAAATAGGCAAAGGAGAAGGTACTCTAATTTAATGGGGAATATGGGCCCAACAACCCTGCTTGGCATGCCCCAGTCTTTCTCTAGTAGCTCTCAGAGCACCCCTAGGGGACCTCCAGGACTTCGTAGGGAAAGTTCAAAAAACTTTTGTGTATCGGTAGGAACTCCTTTGCTTGCATGTAACAGAAACCCAACTCAAGCTATCTTTAGCTGAGAAGATAATTTACGGGTTTGTGTAACTTTGGGTGTATGTCCTCAGACAGGGCTGCATCCAGGAGCCCAGATGATGGTATCAGGGATCTCCACTGCTCTTTGCTTTCCTCTGAGTTGGTTTTATTGTCAGGAAGCCTCTTCCCATGTGGGAGAAAGACTCCAGACTTGTATCATCTCTGCAGCTAGGAATGCTATTAGGGGAAAAAAAAATGCTTTTTTTTCTTAATTCTAGCAGAACCTAGGATATGGTTTCATTGGACCATTTTGCGTGAGTGCCCATCCGAGTCAACCACGATAGCCAGGAAAATGGGACCAGCTTGTTGGCCAGGCCCTGACAGTGTGTCCCACAGAACTCCAGGGATTGGGGTCAGTGCCACGTGAACCTCATGGGTCAAGGCTGGGGTAGGGTTAGTTCCCCAGATGAGCCCTGGGGAGTCATTACAGAAGGAGGAGGCATAGACATTAGGCAGGTATAAACAGCAAAGGCCTGCTCTGTGTTGATTTAGCTCGATTTATTTAGTTCTTTTCACTCATGAGGATGTGGAGATTCTGAAAAGGGAAGGAATTTGCCTAAGGCCACAAACCTAGGAGCAGCAAAGCTAAAGCACAAACCCAGGATGTTTGCCTCCAATCCTAGTGCTTCTTCCATTGTAGACACTGGTCTTTCTCTATTATCTATTTTTCTGTGATTCTGACTGATATGTGGTGGGGTAACAGTAATCATACTTGACAATAAATCAATCCCAGAATCATAGAATTTTAGTGATAAAAGGGCCTAAGTAGGCTTATCATTCAAATGAGAAAGCAGCCGAAGAGAGACTGATTGACTCACATAAGGTCAACTGACAGTTTATATAAAACTATCGAAGTGCCCTCACTTCTCTTATCTCATTTGACAGTAAGAATAATCCCATGACACACTGAACCTGGGTGGTGTTTTTTCAAGCATTTTCTCATCAGTGAGATCATTTTATCCCCATAACAACCCTGTAACGTAGGAGAGGATAAAAATTATTCACCCAGGTTTATAGATAAGGACACAGGGTCAAAGAGGGTAAGATACTTGCCCAAGGTTTAACAGGATGTAGGGGAAGAGCCAGTTTGAATTCATCTGTCTGGCTCTGGGCTGTTTTTCTGTATCACATTTGAATTAACTATTGAATTTATACTCAAGGACCTTCTATGTAAGTATAATCTAAAGCAATTGGATAGACTCATCAAGGTTTTCAAAATTTACCATTGCAAGTTACATGTTATATTTGTCTTATACCAATGACAAATACAGGGGCAATAGAGCTTTAATTCACAGGAATAAAATGTAAATAATGGAATTTGGGGAAAATACACAAGCAAGATAAGGAGAAATTCAGAGAATTTTAGATCTGGAAGGAACTATAGAACAAAAGGAAAACTCATTCTCTTCTTAATAGGTGAGGAAGCTGAATTCAGAAAGTTGGTATAATTTGCTTCAGATCCTATAGCTGGTCCGTGGTAGAGACTATAAAAAAATATAAGTCTACCAACTCCTTGTTTCCCTAAAGATATTAACATAGTGATTAAGGGGCAATGTTCTATGGGGTAAGATATTGGATGAACTTCTAGAAGATTCTGAGAGTGTAAGAAATACCAGCCATTGGTGGTACTCAAAGGGGAAATTTTTGGTGTCACCAAGACATGGAATTAGGTAACATTGATTCAAGCTCTGAGAATTTTTTTCGGGTGAAATTAGTAGCACTTTAATTTCCTGATAACACCTAAATTAAGATAAGAGTTCTAAATACTTTATTAATAATGTACACTCTAATTAATAGAAATTACTTTTTCAGCATGTATTATTAAAGGATGTGCTCTAACATACCTTTCTGTGTTTTCAATTTGCTTGCTTAGAAAACTAGTTATTGTTTCTCCATCTCACCCAAACCTGTTGGTTTTGCATCTATTTATAATTTTATTTTAGCATTCTTTTTTTAAAAAAATATTATGGGTGTATAAATGTTTTTGGTTACATGTATCAATTTTGTTATGCTTGAGTCAAGGTTATAAGTGTGCCCATCACTCAGATAGTGTTCACTCTACCCATTAGGTAGGTTTTCACCCATATCATCCTCCCCCCACCCCCCTGCTTGATTTCCACTGAGTTTTATTTCCATCTGTGCACATGCATGCTCATTGGTTAGTTCTAGTTTAATAGTGAGCACATGTGGTATTTGTTTTTCCCTTCTTTAGATACTTCACTTATGAAAATGGTCTCCAGTTCCATACAAATTGTTGCAAAATGCTTTAATTCATCCTCCTGCTTGGCTGAGTAGTATTCCACAGTATACATATACTGCATTTTATTAATCCACTCATGAATTGATGGGCATTTGGGGTAATGTAAATCTATCTGGTCCAAGACCTTTTTTTTGGGAAGGTTTATTAATTGCTTTTTCAACTTTGCTGCTTGTTATTGGTCTGTTTGGGAATTCTGTTTGTTTCTAATTGAGTCTTGGAAGGTTGTGTGTTTTCAGGAACTTGTCAATTTCTTCTATATTTTCAAGTTTATGTGTATAGAGATTTTCATAGTATTCTCAAATGATACTTTGCATTTTTGTGATACCAGTTGTAATATCTCTTTTTGGATTTCTGATTAAATTTATTTGGGTCTTTTCTATTCCTGGTTAATCTAGCAAGAGGTCTATCTATCTTTTAAAAGAACCAACTTTATTTCATTGATCCTGTGTATTATTATTATTATTATTATTATTATTTGGTTTTCCATTTCATTTAGTTCTGCTCTAACCTTAGTTATTTCTTTTCTTCTGGGTTTAGGTTTGTTTTGCTCTTCCTTTTCGAGTTTCTTAAGACATGTCATTAGATTGTTAATTTGTGATCTTTCTGTCTTTTGGATGTAGACATTTAAGGCTATGAATTTTCCCTTTAGGACTACTGTTGCTGAATCCCATAGATTTTTGGTAGGTTTGTGTCCCCTTTGTCATTCAGTTCAAGGAATCTTTTGATTTCCATCTAAATTTCATTATTGACCCAATAATCATTGAGCAGCAAGTTGTTTAATTTCCATGACTTTGTGTGGAATAGAGTGTCTCTTTTAGAGTTGATTTCTAATTTTATTCCACTCTCTTCTGTGAAGATACATGGTATGATTTCTATTTTTTTGAATGTTGAGACATGTTTTATGGCCTAACATATGATCAATCTTGGAGAATGTTCCATGTGCTGATGAGAAGAATGTATATTCAATAGTTTTGAGGTGAAATGTTTCTGTAAATGTCTGTTAGGTCCATTGTACTAGAGTCCCATTTAAATCTGGTGTTTCTTTCTTTATTTTCTGCTTGGATGATCTGTCCACTTCTTTCAGTGGGGTGTTTCAGTCCCCCATAATTACAATGCTGCTGTTTATCTCTTTGCTTAGATCTGGTAGGGTTTGCTTTATAAATCTGGGTGCCCTTCTGTTGGGTGCATAAATATATAGGATTGTTATGTCTTCTTGTTGAAGTGCTCCCTTTACCATTATGTAATGACTATCTTTGTCTTTCTTTACAATTTTTGATTTAAGTCGATTTTACCTGATACGGGAATGGCTACACCTACTTTCTTTTGGTTACCATCTGCATGGAATACTTTTTTCCATACCTTCACCTTGAGTCTGTCTGAGTCCTTATGGGTTTGATGTATTTCCTGGAGACAGCAGATACTTAGGTTGTATATTTTTACCCATTTAGCCAGCCTGTGTCTCTTGAAAAGGCTATTCAGACTCTTCCTGTTGATTGATAGAATTGATATGTGAGATGTTGTTCTCTTCATCCTGTTGGGTAGTACTTTATTGTTTTCTTTTACCTCTTGTGCTATTGCTTCATTTGAGCTTTAGCTTTTGGGTGGTTTTACACTGGTGGGTGTCTATTGTGCTGATCCATGTATAATGTGGTTCTAAGTATTTCCTGCAGGGTAGGTCTGGTTTGACAAACTCCCTCAGTGTTTGCTTGTCTGGGAAAGTCTTTATTTCTTCTTCATATATGTAACTTAGTTTTGCAAGATACAAAATTCTAGGCTGGCAGTTGTTCTGTTTAAGAAGACTGAAGATGCGGCTCCATCTACCGTATCTGCTGGACTCCAAGCCTCTTGGGGGTTGTCCTCTGCCGATATCTTGCTCCTTCTTTTTCTGCTTCACAACTTCTTTCCCCAGAATCTCTTGTAGGTTCTGACACTTTTCCCTTGGAATTACACCTGATCTATGATTGTTGTTTTTTTCTTTTTACCTAAAACTTTTCCTTTTTTTCTGAGAAAAGCTGTCAGCTGGTGTCTCTGGTCAGCCATCTTCCCTGAACTGCCAAGCTCTGAGAAATTATCTTTCAGTTATTCTCACTTTTGATTAAATCAAAAGAAAAGTCTCTGTTGGATTTTAATCTGACTTTAACACCTCTCTGGCATTTTCCAGTTTCTCTTTTCAACAGAGTGTGCAGGCTTGGGCTCAGAGTGTTTGGTAGGCGGGAGTGCCTGGCTAGAATTTTGTCATTGTTTGGGTTTTATTGGATGTATTTTCCACACATGAGAAGTGAGATTCATTTTCAATTAATGAAATGACACAAAGTTTCTTTAAAACTTTACTTAAATTTTATTCAAAATTTGTTTAAGTAAAAATGAATTGGTTGATAAAATCATCTTATGTAAATAATAGTTCAGGTTATGGTAATAGTACACAAATATGACAAAAACCAAGATAATGATGAATGAAGTAAATGAGGGAATTATTGCCATGGAACTAGGTCCAAGGCTGTCACTGGAAGCATGTTGAACAGTGCACTTAGACCTAAGAAGGACAAAAATTTCATTCCCAGTCCCACCACCAAAATTAGTTACGTTACCTTGGGTTAGATACTTTATGTCTCTGAATCTCAAAGGGTCAAAAGTAAAGAATATTGCTCCTTTTACAAGGCTGTTGTGAAGATTAAGAAATATAAATGACAAATACCAAGCACAGTACCTGGCACGTAGTAGGTGCTAAAGAAACGGCAGTTCTCAGGGAAGCCAAACTTTAGATCATTATGAATAAAATGAGAAAATAAAACAATGGGTGGCAGTAAGGTATCAAATGTAGTCTTAATTTTAATCTCCCATCTTTTGTTTCTTTTGAACTGGTTAGCTAAGATCTCAGCTGGTTAAGTACATCTTTGCTCCAGGAGTTCTGTTTGTCACTTTTGGAAAAGGCAATCTATAATCCTTGAGGCTAATTTGTCACTAGAAGGCTGACTGCATGTTCACTTGATGGAAAGGCAGCCTTCAGGGCATGCTGGGAGGTGGATTCATTTGTTATTCCTGTGTAGGAGGCCTTGGCTTCTGGATTGTTAAAGAACAAACAAAAATATCTCTTAAAAAATAGGCTACGGTTTTGTGAAGCTTGAAATGCAACCCTTTGTTTCAGCCCTAAGAGAAAATCTTCATTAAGCTTTTTGAGGTATGCCCTGGTTGGCTGTAGTTTGCTGATTTGATTTCTTAAAATATTGTACTGAAATATTATTTATCTTGATTCCTGAGGCTTTTGTCTTCCCCTTAAATTTTGCAGCTGGGGCAAGTGCCTCACTCTAGTCCTAGTCCTGTTCCAAAGGGGCCAATTGTACCCTTGCCACGTGGAGGAGATTTAACAGCACTGCGAGGTCCCCTGGTAGGTTTAAAGGTAGACATAGAAAAGAGCTTTTTAGCTCAACAAAGATGAAATAGTTTGCCCTGTGAAGTCATGATTGCCCTGCCTTTCTGAGAGTACAAACCAGAGTAGGTGACTTCATTTAAAGAGGCTAAGAAGCGGGGAGGAGTGTTATGCATTGAGTGAAGGAGGGATGAAAGATCTTCCCACAATTCTGACGTTGCATGAATTGAACCCATTCCTCATTGGGCCAGTTTATCATTTGTTCAACAAACAACATTTTGAGAGTTAGCACTATGCTACAACTGCATGTGAATACAAAAGTAGAGACCATGTAGCTGTCCTCAGGAGTTCACATTCCTCACTTGTGAGTGTGGCAGGAGTAGACTTAACTAACTCCTATAAAGTAGCATAAAGTGAATGCTTATTATGTCCAAGGCTCTGTTGCTAGGTGCTCTACATGAATTACATATTACAGAATGAAAATGTACATATAGTAGTCTCTCCTTATCTGCAGTTTCATTTTTCATACTTCAGTTACCCACAGTCAACCACGGTCTGAAAATAGGTGAGTAAAGTACAAGAAGATATTTTGAGAGAGAGAGAGAGAAAGAGAGCAAGAGCCTGCATTCATATACCTTTTATTACAGTATATGGTTATAATTGTTCTAGTTTATTATTATTAATCTTTTACTGTGCCTAATTTATAAATTAAACTTTATCTTAAGTATATATAGGACAAAACATAGTATTTATAAGGTTTCGTACTATCTGCGGTTTCAGGCACCTACTGGGGGTCTTGAAACATATATGCTGTGGATAAGAGGGGCCTATTGTGTAATGAAATCCCCAAATATTATGTTAGAATTCAATGAGTTTTTGACCTGTGAAACTACCCATGTTTTGATAAGTTTGACCCATGAAACCACCATCCCAGTCAAGATACAGATACAGAACCTTTTCATTACCCAGAAAGTTCCTGTGTGCCCAATTCCAATCAACCTCCATTCCCCAGAGGCAACCTTGGCTTTGTTTTCTAGCACCGTATATTAGTTTTGTCTGTTCAAAGACTATATGTATGTGAAATCATACAATGTATTCATAATTGAATCTAATTTCTTTTACTTAGCATCCTTTTTTTTAATTTCAGAATATTACGGGTATACAAATGTTTTGGTTACATGGATTGCCTTTGTACTGCTTGAGTCAAAATTATAAGTGTGCCCATCACCCAGATAGTATACATTGTGCCCGTTAAGTATGATTTTGCCCATCCCCTCCTCAACCCTCCCACCTGCATGATCTCCGTTGGGTTTTACTTCCATCTGAGCACATGAATACTGATTGGTTAGTTCCAATTTGATAGTGAGTACATGTGGTGTTTGTTTTTCCATTCTCACAATACTTGACTTGGGAGAATGGTCTCCAGTTCCATCTAGATTGTTGCAAAAGGTATTACTTCATTTTTTATGGCTGAGTAGTACTCCATGTATACATATACCACATTTTATTAATGCACTCATGAATTGATGGACACTTGAGTTGTTTACTTAGTATCCTTTTAAGATTCACATGTATTATTGTAGGTTTTAGCAGCTTGTTTCTTATTGCTGATCAGTATTCCATTGTATGAATATACCATAATTTGTTTATCCATTTACCTGTTGATAGATAGTTGTTTCCAGTTTTGGAATGTTACAAATAAAATTGTTTTGGACATTTTTTTGTGCAAGACTTTTTTTTGATAGGGGTTTTCTTCTTTGCTGCTGAGTTATGAGGTAAATCTATATTTAATTTTATACAAAACTACCAAATAGTTTTCTAAAGTGATTGGACCATACATGGAGACTCCAAGTTAGTCTACATTCTTGCCAATATATGATGTTGGCATTTGAAATTTTAGCCATTCTGGTGGGTATGTAGTGCTATCTTGATATTTTTTTAAATTTTATTTTAAATTTATGTATAGTAAAGTTGAATTTTTACTGGTATATAGTTCTATGAATTTTATCTGTGTCTAGTTTTGTGTAACTACCTGCCAGTTCCACAGTCAGGATACAGAACCATTCTGTTGCCTGAAAAAATTTTCTTGTACAACCCTTTTATAGCCAAACACTTTTCCCATTCCAACCTGGAAATTACTAGTATGTTCTCTCTCCTTATAGTTTTGCCTTTTCCAGAATGTCAAATAAATGGTCAGGTTCTGGTAAGATCCCTCTTCTAGGTTGCAAACAGCCAGCCTCTCGTTGTATACTCACATGATGGAAAGAAGGCAAGAGAGCTCTCCGGGGTTCCTTTTTAAGGGCATTAATCCCATTCTGGAGGGCTCCACCCTTATCTCCTAATTATCTCCTAAAGGCAGTCTTTCTAATACAATCACATTGGGGTTTAGGATTTCAACATATTAATTTTGGGCAAATACATATACTCCATTGTGTATGACAGTGTATGGGTATGGTAAGTGTAAGTGTATGTCTAACTTTATAAAATGCTGCCAAATTGTTTTGAAAAATGGTTGTACCATTTTGCATTCTCATTCATATTCTATGAGGGTTACAGTTTGGTGTTTTGGATTGTATTGTGTCCCTTCAAAAGATGTGCTGAAGTCTTAACCCTTGGTACTTGTGAATGTGACCATATTTGGAAATAGAGTCTTTGCAAATATACTCAATTTAAGATGAGGTCTTACTAAAATCTAATGGATCCTAAATCCAATCACACATATCCTTATAAAGAGAGAGAAATTTGGAGATAGGCAAATAGAAGGAAGAGAGCCATGCGAAGACAGAAGTAGAAATTGGAGTGATGCAGCTTCAAGTAAGGAAATGCCAAGGATTGTTAACAATGACCAGAAATTAGGAAGAAGCAAGAGAGGATTTTTTCTAAAAGTCTTCAGAAGAGGTATCCACTGATACCTTGATTTTGAACCTCTCCCCTCCAGACTGAGAGAGAACAAATTTCTGTTTTAAATCACCAAGTTTGTGATAATTTGTTACGGTAGCTCTAGGAAACTGGTACACTCTACATCCTCTACAGGACCTGTTTCTTTTTCTTTTCTTTTCTTTTTTTTTTTTGTGAGGGGTGGCGAGAAGGATGTCACTCTAACGGATATGCAGTAAGATCTTATTGTAGGTTTAATTCTCATTTTCCCACTGGCTAATGATGTTGAGCATCTTTTCACGTACTTACTTACCATCCAGATATCTACTTTGATGAAACATCTAAGTCTTTTGCCCATTTTTTAAAATTGGGTTGTTTAGTTTTATTTAGGTTTGAAGTTTCTTTGTATATTCTGGATAAAAGTCCTGCGTCAGATATGTCTTTTGCAAATATTTCCCCCAGTCTGTGTCTTGTCTTTTCAGTCTTGTAATAGTGTCTTTTGCAGAGAAGTTTTGAATTTTGATAAAGTCTAATTTATGAATTTTATTTTGTGAATCATGCTTTCATATTGTATGTAAGAAACATTTGTCTAGCTCAAGTAACAAAGATATTCTTCTATAGTATAGTTTTAAATTTAAATCTTTGACTAATCATCTTTTAAAAAATTAAAAGGTAAACTCTTTCATTTTCCCCAACATAGTTACTATTTCTGATGTTTTGTGTTTCTGTAGATCCAAGGTTTGATTTAGTGTCCTTTGTCTTCCGCCTGTAAAACTTTCTTTGCCACTTGCTTATACAGGTCCGTTGGCAACTAATTTCCTCTGCTTGTATTGATCTGAGTAATAATTTTATTTTGCCTTTAGTTTTGAAGGATATTTTCACTGGACATAGAATTATAGATTGACAATTTTATTTTCCTCAGAACTTTAATGATACAATTCCATAGGCTTCTGGGACTATTTTGTGTTTGATGAGAAATCAGCCATCACGGTGTTGTTATTGCCTGTATATGATCTGCCTTTTGTCTCTGGCTGCTTTTAAGATTTTTTCTCTTTATCTTTTGCTTTAATCAGTTTGACTCTCAAAATAAAGAAATGTGATTTTCTTTATATTATCCTGCTTGGGGTTTGCTGTGATTTTTGTATTTCCGATTTGATCTTTTGTACAATAATTGGGAATTTCTCAGTCATTATCTTTACCATTATGGCTTCTCCATTTTTGTCTCTTATCTTCTTATAGGACTCTGATTACACATGTTAGACTGCTTGTTGTTTTCCTGTAGATCACTGAGGCTCTTTTCATATTTTTCTCAGTACTTTTCACTCAGTTCTTTAGATTGGATAATTTTATTTATCTTTTCATAGCTCACCAGCTCCTTTGCCTATAATTTCTCTTCTGTTGTTAATCTCATTCAATAAATATTTCATATTTAATATTGCATTTGTTAGTGCTAGAATTACCACTTAGTCTTTTCTTATTAGTTACATTTCTCTTTTAGTAATTCCTTCTCTTCATTCATTGTTATCATTTTGTTCCCTGTAAGTTTTTGAGAACATTTATAGTGGGTTGCATTAAAGTCCTTGTCTGCTGGGTACATCTGGGAAATTCTGGGGTTTATTTCTATTACAGGCATACCTTGGTGGTATGGTGGGTTCAGTTCAAGACCATTGCAATAAAGAAAATATTGCAATTAGGTGAGTCACACAATTTTTTTTTTAGTTTCTGCATATGAAAGTTATGCTTACACTATACTATAGTCTATTAAGTGTCCAATAGCATTATGTGCTTTTTTTTCTTTTTTTTTTTTTTATTCCAGGGTATTGTGAGGGTACAAACATTATGGTTACACTTTGTTTTTGCCTCACCCAAGTGCGGGTTAAAGGTATGCCCTTCCGCCCCTACAGTGCTCCCCGTGTCCTTTAGTTGTGGATTTACCCCCCCATCCCCCTAATCCCTAGAGAGTATTTCTGCTGTGTGATCACACTAGTGTTGATCAGTTAGTACCAATTTGATGGCGAGTACAAGTGGAGCCCGTTCTTCTGCTCTTGTGGTGCCTCACTTTGGATAATGGGCTTAAGTTTAATCCAGGAAAGTATAAGAGGTTCTAGATCACTGTCATTTCTTATGATTGAGTAATATTCCATTGTA
>CAUYSK010033423.1:0-29256 GCA_963575035.1 Avahi laniger
TTGCCCTTCTTATACTGGGTCACTTTGTGAGGTTGATGCTTGCCACACTTCTTACAGAAAGTTCTTCGCGTTTTAGGTACATTGACCATCTTTACTGTAGAGCTGTCTGTTTATACAATGAAATCGGGAAACTTGGCGTTCACAATCCTTGCCTCCCGCCGCTCGCGCTAACAGGAAAGAGAGGAATGAAGCGGAAGTAGGAACTCCTAAATTATCTTCTTAATTTACATTGCTTCAATTAGTGAAGTTGAGGTTTTCTTGCCTTTTGGTCATGGTTCTTCTCATGAAATTGAAGAATTGAGTGAATAATTGACTGATTGCTGCTTCTCTTTGCCTCCTTTTTATTATTCTGATTATCTTATTTTTATGAGTTCTTTATATATTTATAGCTGTTCTCAGGTGTTGTGAATATTTTTCTCATTTTGTGTTTTTTTTTATTGAGGTATACAGTAAAACATAAAAATCTAAATCATACAAATTGATTAATTTTTGCATTATTATTTTTTACGTGTGACCACATCTCAGATCAAGATAGTATTTTTCCAACACCCTGGTAGGTAGAGTACTTGTTTTTTAATTAAATTGTATTTCTTTAGTGGACATGGTTAAATAACTGCTTTATTTCTTTACACTCAGGTTCTGGAATTGCATTTACTTTCTTTTTGAGAAGAAATTCAATCTCATTAATTGAATTTCTACATGTACTATCTTAAATGTTTTCAAGTGGGGGAAAATAAAAATGGTGAATTACTTGGGTGGGATGCGTGTGTTTATGTATTTCAAAATACAGATTCTGTATTTAGTGCCTAACAAATTTGTTGAGTGTATTTTACTCTAATTAGTTGACTCTTAAGAGGTCAAGCTCAGTAGTTAGAAGCATGATCTCTGGAGTCCTGTCTAGATTTAGAACCATGCTATAGTGCTTCCTAGCTGTGTAGCTTTGGGCAAATGAGTAGTGGATAGGCTTTAATAGCACATAGCAAACAATAAACATTAGCTAGCATTATTGTTTTTTGAAAATGGAGAAAATGTTACACGCTTAACTGGTATAAGAATTCCTCCTAGAAGGCCGGGCGCGGTGGCTCACGCCTGTAATCCTAGCTCTCCGGGAGGCCGAGGTGGGCGGATTGTTTGAGCTCAGGAGTTTGAGACCAACCTGAGCAAGAGCGAGACCCCGTCTCTACCAAAAATAGAAAGAAATTAATTGGACAGCTAAAAATGTATAGAAAAAACTAGCCGGGCATGGTGGTGCATGCCTGTAGTCCCGGCTACTTGGGAGGCTGAGGCAGGAGGATTGCTTGAGCCTAGGAGTTTGAGGTTGCTGTGAGCTAAGATAACGCCACGGCACTGTAGCCTGGGCAACACAGTGAGACTCTGTCTCAAAAAAAAAAAAGAATTCCTCCTAGAGAAACTTGGCCTTTGATGGGGAGACGCTTTGGCATGTAAACTTGACAAATGATTCCATAAGGAATTTTGAGTACTTATATGGTTGACTGCATAAAAGTTAAATTGAAAATTATCTCTTTCAGTCTTTTGCTTAATGAGATATTATCTTGCCTTGTTATCTATTGTTTGTATACTATATTACAGTTAGCTCCTTTCAAATGTATTCTTAGTTCCTAGAAGGCAGAGTTATATAGGTTTAAATCTTTTTTTTTTTTTTTTTTTGAGACAGATTCTCACTTTGTTGCCCAGGCTTCAGTGAGTGCCTTGGCGTCAGCCTAACTCACAGCAACCTCAAACTCCTGGGCTCAAGCGATCCTCCTGCCTCAGCCGCTCTAGTAGCTGGGACTATAGGCAAGAGCCACCATGCCTGGCTAATTTTTTGTTTCTATTTTTAGTTCACCAGCTAATTTTTTCTATTTTTAATAGAGACGGGGGTCTTGCTCTTGCTCAGGCTGATCTCAAACTTATGAGCTCAAGTGATCCTTCCGCCTCATGCTCCCAGAGTGCTAGGATTACAAGCCTGAGCCACTGTGCCTGGCCCAGTTATAAAATCTTGTTAATTTTTATAGTGTTACGTTTTTTCTCTCCCTATAAATATATTTTTTCATTATCATAAAATTGATGCCGAGCGTGGTGGCACTGCCTGTATGTAGTCTTAGCTACTTGGGAGACTGAGGCAGGAAGATTGCTTGAGTCCAGGCGTTCAAGGCTACAGTCCAGCCTGGGTGACAAAGCGAGACCCTGTCTCTTAAAAAAAAAAAAAAAAAAAAAGTTGTAAGAAAGGATTGAAGGAGAAAATGAAAATTTCACTATAACTGACTTTTCTGAGATAATCTTGTTAATGTTTTGAGTATATTCCACTAGAATTTTTTGTCTGTATGCAAATACATGCATGTATATTTAGTGCAACCCTAATAGTTTTCTAAAATGATACCTGTTTCTTTTTTCCATTATTTCTAATGCTAGTGCCTACTCTAAATTTTATTTCCTAATGCCTGAATTATTATTAAAATTTTTCTTTTTTTAAAATTAACTTTTAATGTATCCCATCCTTTCCTCCTTCTAATCCTACCTGCCACCAGATTACTCTTAATATTTCTTAAACTCTACATTTTTCTAAAATCTTTAGTGTCTCATATCCCATTATGTATTTCATTTAACTACTCAGTTTAGTGTTCAAAATGTGCTTCATGCCCAGATCCCATGTCTTTGTTCATGCCCATTTTCTTGGATCCTGCTTTGTTTATCCTAAAGACTGAGAAATGCATATATAGCAGCTCCATATACAACTGAAACAAATGAGAAGGAAAAGAATTACTATGAATTGAATTTGTGGAGGAAAACTTACTCTAGAAAAGTATTATGTAGGTAACTGCGGGGATAAGTATTAGAATATCTGTTCTAGTCAGTAAAGTGAAATAGATATTTAAATTCTGTGAAATTATTTATTGCATTTCTTTGACTTGTGAATTATAGCTCTTGCCGTTGCCATCTTTAATTCATTGAAATATTCCTAAGATTCAAGAAAAGTCTACTTTTGAAGTTTCCCAGATTGCTAGGCTACATTAATGTCATATTGCTCTAATCTTTTATATTGTTTAGAGTCTGAGTTTGTTGTCTCAGTTTGTTGTTTGCCTGTATTGGCTTGAACTTCCCTCCCACCACCAAATGCCTTCTGTGTATGATTTCTTATATATAAGGCTATGCTTTGTATTCTTTTAAAAAAAATTTAATATATAAATAATTGAGATACAATTTATATACAATGAAATTCACTGTTTTAAATTTTACAGTTCACTGGTTTTTAGTATATTCACAGTATTGTGGAACCGTCACCACTGTCCAAATCCAGAACATTTACATCACCCTAGAAGCTCCTCACCCATTTACAGTCACTCCCATTTCCCACTTCCCCCAGCCTGTAGTACCCACTAATCTACTTTCTATCTCTATGGATTTGCCTATTCTGGACATTTCAATTTACTCTTTAGAAAAATGTATGGAGTGATTTGATATAAACAAATTCTTTAATAAGGAATTTCATTTTATTTCATTTTTATTTTTTTTTAGAGATGAGGGTCTTTCCCTGTTGCCTAGGCTAGAGTGCAGTGGCACAATCATAGTTCACTGCAGCCGTGAACTGCTGTGCCCAGCTAATTATTTATTTATTTATTTATTTTAGAGACAGGGTCTTGCTGTATTGCTTAGGCTGGTCTCGAACTCCTAGCCTCAAGTGATCCTACCACCTTGGCCTCCCAAAGCGCTGGGATTGCAGGCATGAACCAAGAATCTCATTTTAAATAGAAAACCGTCTATTTATATCTAGTACCTTCTCCCATAGATAGCTTTTAATGAGAGGTTGTTGAAGGATTGATGTTTGGAAGTGAACATGGATCAATGGATAGGAGAGGGGAAGATATTATAAGTAGGGGGAAAAGTGTAAATAAGAGTTGGTGAAGTTGAGATAAGCACTGGATTTGTTTGAGACTTAGCTCCTCTTTAGATCCACCTTGGTCTAGAAATAAATAAATAATAAATATGATCTGTTTTCTCTCCATCCAGTCTGTGGCTCCAGCAGCCTTGTTTCTAGCAGCAAAAGTAGAAGAGCAGCCAAAAAAATTGGAACATGTCATCAAGGTAGCACATACTTGTCTCCATCCACAGGAGTCACTTCTTGATACTAGGAGTGAGGTAGGAGATTAACTATACATCTGTTTTTCTTTATATATATTATAACTTAATATTGTAACTTTGATTTACTGAAGTTTAAATGGGGGCTGTTAAAGGCACCTTCTAGTGTTTATTTTTTCCTTAACAACAACAAAAAAAAATCACATAAATTTTATGGCAAAAGTTAATTGTATTCATTGTAGTAAAATTTGAAAATGCAGAAAAACAAAGAAGAAAATACATCACCTAGATATATTTTAGACAACCGAAGCACAGATATATAAGTGAACCACTGGTATTTCTGGCTTCTTTTGTATAAATAGCTATGTGTGCATATATTTTGTATCTGGGTTTTATATCTTAAATATTTTCTCATTTTATTAATTTTCTACTTTAAAAAAAGTCTATCATATGCTTGTGTATGTGTCTATATATATATATATATGCTTTCATCATATGCTTGTGTATGTGTCTATACATATATATTTTTTTTAACCATTCTCCATTAAGAAGTATAGATAATTTCCATCTTTTTGCCACTATAGATGTTATGAAGAATATTCTCATAGATACATTTTTGTTATGGATCCTTAAGAAAGTGAGTCCTATCACTAGTTATTTTTTTAACTTTTAAAGAAATTATAAAAATTATATATGCTTATTATAAAAAAATTCAAAAACTTAAGAAACATTTAAAGTCAAAGTTCATCTCCCTTTTTCTTACAATACTGCTGATTATAGTTTGATAGATATTTTTCCAGACTTTTATCCTATGCATATACACATAGCTTTTTGTTTTCTTCTATTCTTTCTTGACTTTCTTAAAGAAAGGAAACTCTCTTCTGGTTGTAGAAGTCAGTGATTGAGGAATGATGAGTTGAAAATTCTGATTTTTGTAAGTAATTAGAGAAAAATTATGGATTTTTGTTACTAGATTATTTAAGTTTCTTACAATGGATGTCTGAGTTACCTTTATCAAATAGATAAATGGAATTGTGTGTTTTCTTCTGATCATAATAGAGAAAGGTTTTGTTTGCCAGGGAGATTGTTTTTGTTTTTAATAATAGTCCTTCCTAATTATGTTATATGTAGCCATGTCTTGACTTCGTTCATTTTTCTCTTTGAACCACACCAGTAGCTCTTGTCGAAAAGAGTGATTGGTCTGGACTTGGTTTAGGTTTGAGACTAGTAAATGTGATTATAGAATTGAGTTAACAAAATAAAACAAAAACAAAATAATCCCCACTTTTTTCCTTCTCCAATACATATTTACATAACTTCTCCCAAAGTCTGCCGTCGTTTTGAGGTGGTTAGCGGGGCAGATATTTTCTCCACTGTGTGGCAAGGAGAGCTAGCATAGCTTTAAATCCTTATCAACTTATTCAAATCATAAAGTTAAGTGGAAAATTAATTTTTAAAAAAGATTAATTTTAATAATGCATTTTATTTAATGCAGTAAATCTAAATTATTGTCATTTTAGCATGTAATCAAAGTTACTAAGTTATTAATGAGGTATTTTACATTCTTTATTTTTTAACTGTCTTCAAAATCCAGTGTATATTTTACAGTTATAGCACATTTCAGTTTAGGTTAGCTACATTTCAAGTGCTTAGTAACCACATGTGGCTAGTTTTATAGTTTTGGTTGTTACAAATCTGAGAGAATTTTCTTGTTTATTACATTTTCTTTTGAACTTTTCTGTTAATTTTTAGAAATCTAACATTGTCCCAAAGGGGAAGGTTTAACAGGAGTCAAATGTTTGATAGCAGTTAAATGTCTACAGTACTGTAGGAAGGTTCTGCAAATGTATTTTGGTGGTGCTGAAAAAAAGATGTATTTTTAAATTGTCTTATATCTAAATCACATGAGCTTTAAAACCTAAAATATTAATCAGTCTGAAAATGAACCAGATCTCTGGTGCTATTTCCATAGCATTTATGAATAAAGTTATTCTCAGTGTGCTATTTTACTTTTTTTTTTTTGAGACAGAGTCTCACTCTTTTGCCCGGGCTAGAGTGCCGTGGCATCAGCCTAGCTCACAGCAACCTCAAACTCCTGGGCTCAGGCGATCCTTCTGCCTCAGCCTCCCGAGTAGCTGGGACTATGGGCATGTGCCATCATGCCCGGCTAATTTTTTCTATATATTTTTAGTTGTCCAGTTAATTTCTTTGTATTTTTAGTAGAAATGAGGTCTCGCTCTTGCTCAGATTGGTTTCGAACTCCTGAGCTCAAACAGTCCACCCGCCTCGGCCTCTTGGAGTGCTAGGATTACAGACAGGCGTGAGCCACGGCGCCTTTTTTTTTTTTTTTTTTTTAGGAAAATCTGTGCTGAATGGGGATGAGGGATCAGGATTGTATTTTAATTCCTAGTCTATCTCCTAATTTCACCCCTGCCTTTTATTGTTTTAGTTTCTCTGGGAGAGGTTGTTAGAATTGTTTACACTTTACACATTGTGTCTTTGTAGAGAATAATTTTTGTCTTCTCACTTTTAGGCTTACCTGCAACAAGTTCAAGATCTGGTCATTTTAGAAAGCATAATTTTGCAGACTTTAGGTAAGTTTATTTTCTTTTAAAACACTAAAAAAGTTATTTAACATAATGATTTGATTTTAAATTTGCCAAATACAAAACAGGAAGAAAATCTCTTGAGATGTTTTTGCAGAGTGTCTGTCCATTTGTTTTTGGTTTATAGAGGTTATAGAGCTCAGAGTTTAACCCTGGCCTATACCATAGGGAGAATGTAAGTAGTACAGCTGACCTTTGAAACAGCAGTTAGTGTTTTTTTTTTTTTTTCTCATTTTATGTTTCATGATCTGCTTTTTAAGGTTTGGCACTTTTTAACCTCGTAAATAATCTAAAGAACCTTTTTCCTTTCATGGATTGTTATGGCTTATTTGTCATTGTAGTTAGACAACAACATTTGTTTTTAAAATTGTTAACTAGTGTTTAGAACAGCAAAGTGGAAATGGAGGAACTCAAACTATAGTGGTTGCATGGGCAACTCTGGTGATGTTCTTTTATTATCTATTATTTTCAAAACGTAGGCTGTCTTTGAAAGCTTAGAAAATATGGAAATAAAGAATTTCTTTTCTTGTTCTTTTGGACTGCTGTTTTTTTCTCCTAGGCAAGATAGGATTTCAGGAGTTGTGTTTGAAAGTTATTCGTATAGCTGTATTTTTTTTGCACGTATGTACACTTGATGAGTTACTGAAAGTTTATCTCTGAAGTTAATTTCTGCTAGTTGACTCTTAAGTTATCTTCAAAGTAATCATATTTTAGGGGACAATGAATTTTTCCTGGTGAAATAAATTTTTATTAATATTTTAATGTGGAAACCAGTAAGATCTAATTCACAGAAATCAGTTATCCTTTCAGAATAATTCGCACCTTGTAAATTTATCAATAGAATTTCTTGTATCGGGGAAAATTTTAGTTATATACTCGAAAAAGGCAACTTACTCAAAGACAGTTTTTGTAGACACACTGATCCTCCTTAAGTAATTTTGGTAAAGACCATTTGAGGTAAAATAAAATGATCAGCGTCTTCTGTAACTGAGATGATGAAAAGGAACAAAACTGAGGTTAAGACAGGAATAGGTTTTAAAATGTTTTTTCAAGGTTAAATTTTAGGGCGGACACAGTGGCTCATGCTTGTAACACTAGCACTTTGGGAGGCCGAGTTGGGAGGATCACTTGAGCCCAGGAGTTTGAGACCAGCCTAAACAACATAGTGAGATCCTGTCTCTACAAAAAATAGAAAAATTAGCTGGGCATGGTGGCACACACCTGTAGTCCCAGCTACTCAGGAGGCTGAGGCAGGAGGATCCCTTGAGCCCAGGAGTTTGAAGTTGCAATGAGCTATGATGATGATATTGCACTCTACCCCCAGAAAGAGAGCAAGACCCTGTCTCAAGAAAAAAAAAAGTTAGGCTTTAAAAGGTAGCCATCACTTGAGTGACTCCTTCTTCCAACCTTATGTTGTATTCTGTTGTTCCTAAAAATGTGTTTTGTGTTCTTCAGTGCTCTTGAGATCTTAGCAGTACCTTCTAGCTCAAAGTGTAAGCAACTTTGAAGATAATGCATCTTAGAGAAGAGTATACTGCATTCTTTGTGTGACTCTTAGCCTTTGAACAGCAATTTTGGGTGAGGGAAATGAGGGAGGCCTTTGGTAATGACTCAGATAAAATAAGTATAAAATGTTTTTGAGTATCTAGCTTTTTTAACCAGTTACTTTTTTCTTTTAAGGCTTTGAACTAACAATTGATCACCCACATACACATGTAGTAAAGTGCACTCAACTTGTCCGAGGTAAGGAATCCCAATTTGAGATGTCTTAAATTGTTTTACTATTTAGAGGCTGTGGTTTTCTGTGAACAAATACGTAACACATCTGCTGTGGCCAAAAGTTAAATTGAAAGGCCTACTTGGTTTATATCAAAATAAATGGTGAGAGTTAACCTCTTGAGGATGTTTGTCTTGGGGGAGTAGGAGACTTATTTTAATTCTAGGGTTGATTAAAGGCTACCCAGAAGGCCAAGGCAGGAGGATCACTTAAGTCCAGGAGTTTGAGACACAGCCTGTGCAACATAGTGAGACCCTGTCCCAGCAAAAAATTTTTAAAATCTCTAGACTCCATTGTGCATTTAAGTGCCTTTTATAGTTTTGTAGACCAAACTGATAATGGTCTTATTTTACATTTTACTAATGTGTGTTTCATGTGAAAATTTGCAGTTTTCCCAAGTTCTTTATGAAAGTATTAGAATGTTTATGTTGGCCAGGTATGGTGGCTCATGCCTCTAATCCTAGCACTCTGGGAGGCCGAGGTGGAGATGGATATTTGTTATCATTGATAAGATGACATTTTAGGGAAGATAAAACTTTACTTTGTTACCCAGAGCATTTTTTTTTTTTAGAAAAAGGAATGTGGTTTTTTCATTGTAATATATTGAATAATTTATGTTATTTGATGATTTGGGGATTAAATCACTCCATTAAAAACGTCTCTTATCAGCAAAAATCACTTTTCTCAAATGTATTAAGGTCTTTTGGAATCTGATTTTGGCTTTCAGATCATCTTAGTTCATCTAGTTTAGTGTTTCTCAGTAAATCCTTATATCAGAATCTCTAAATTACTTGCTACAAATATCTCAAATACCTGGTGTGCAGAATAACACTCGAGTCCCTAGGTCTGGAAGCAGCATAATTATTAAAATTAAAAATCATTGATCTGGGCCGGGTGCGGTGGCTCACGCCTGTAATCCTAGCACTCTAGGAGGCCGAGGTGGGCAGATTGTTTGAGCTCAGGAGTTCGAGACCAGCCTGAGCAAGAGTGAGACCCCGTCTCTACCAAAAATAGAAAGAAATTAATTGGACAGCTAAAAATATATAGAAAAAAATAAGCTGGGCATGGTGGTACATGCCTGTAGTCCCAGCTACTCGGGAGGCTGAGTCAGGAGGATCGCTTGAGCCCAGGAGTCTGAGGTTGCTGTGAGCTAGGCTGACGCCACGGCACTCACTCTAGCCAGGGCAACACAGTGAGACTCTGTCTCAAAAAAAAAAAAAAAAAAAAAATCATTTATCTGTCTATAAACATCAGATGGTCAGGGATCGTGTTTGCCTCATTTACCACTCTATTTGTAGTATCTTGCAAATATTAAACGGTTACTAAATATGTTTTGAGAATAAATGGAACTAACAACTTTTTTCCTTCCCTTCCCCCTGCCCCACTGTTTTGTTTTTTTATTTTTTTATTTTTATTTTTTTTAGCAAGCAAGGATTTGGCACAGACTTCTTACTTCATGGCAACCAACAGGTTTACCTTTTAATTATTTTTCCCTTCTAATTTTGGGAAAGAATTTTACTTGGGTTGGAATTGTTACCTTTTGAGCTGTAAATACAACCACTTAGTAAACTAGAACCCAAGGACCCCAGGCATGGAAATGATCTTTGATACAATGTATTATAGACAATTCTCTGGTCAATGTTGATTTTTATGCACAATTTTCATGTTGTAGTTTAAATTTCCATGGTGCTTTTTAATTTGCTGTGGTGATATATAAGTATTTAATACTGATTCTTTGATAGCTTACTCAATTCTGTTATCTGTTACTTTGCTTTAAAATATCTAAGAGCACAGTTCTGGAAGTTACGTTAAACTTAGTGTCCATTGATAGTGACCGAAAACCTAATATGGAAGATTCTGCAATAATTATGATATCTTAAGACTCCTTTTTCTTCCCCTACTCCCAAACAAATGGGCACATAGGTGTGTAAAGAGTTTCAATACTTTTTCTTTCTTCCTTTTTTTACAAAATAAATTATTAGTACATAACTTGTATTATCAAATGACTAACTTACTCTCAACTCTAATCCCTGACATTGTTTGTTCATGGAAACCAAAGATACCCCTAATAACTGTGTCAGGGCTAAAAAGTTCCTTTTTATAACCTCTTACAAGAAATTTTTGAAATAAACCATCAAGCATATTCATACTTGAGACAAAGATTGTTCATTATTTTAAATAGAAACATGATTGGTAAGAGACAAGGTAATTTCTACAGTATTTCCTTAAGTACTTGATTTAGGGATTGTGCACATCAAAAAGCTTATAATATTGCTTAAGATCTGAGCTTAGTCTCAGGGTGATAGGTAATAAACATTGACTCTGAGCTTGGATAGTGGTCCAGAAGTCAATGTTTTAAAAAACTTGAATACCTAGCTTTTTTTTTTCCTTTTTTTTTTTTTTTTTTTTTGGCTTTGGTCAGTGTGTGGATTGAACGATGTGCAGTCAAGAAATTTAGAAATGTTGTTACCTGAACAGGTGAGTTAATAGGAAAATAGAGTGCTGTATCAGAGCACTGGATATTTCTTGCCCTTCTCACTCTCCTGTGTTTTTTTAAACATTTTTTTTTTTTTTTTTTTTTAATAATGGAGAGTTTTAGCTTTGGGTTGAGAATTGAGAGCTCATGACACTCTCTGTTTCCTTCCCTCTGATGTCAGCCTGCATTTGACCACATTTAGCCTGCAGTACACACCTCCTGTGGTGGCCTGTGTCTGCATTCATCTGGCTTGCAAGTGGTCCAACTGGGAGATCCCAGTCTCAACTGACGGGAAGCACTGGTGGGAGTATGTTGACGCCACTGTGACCTTGGAACTTTTAGATGGTAAGTTTTAGAGTAAGGGACTTTGAAAAGCACTTGCTCTTGATCTGTCACATATCTGGCTGAAGGTGACTTGATTCAGATGAAAATAGTGAGTTAGTTGAGGTTATTCTTGCTCCATTACTTCTGTCTCTCTGAATCTTTCTTGAATGTTCTATTTTATTTGTAGAACTGACACATGAATTTCTACAGATTCTGGAGAAAACTCCCAACAGGCTCAAACGCATTCGAAATTGGAGGGTAAGACTCACTGCTGTCAACTTGTGGAACAAAACTAGTTTCTTCTTTTGACTGCACCAGTGAATATATCAGAATTGAATATGTATTCTAGGTTTGGAATTTCCCTTTTTATAGTTATGCAATAATCATGGCTTGAACTTCATAGCTTGGATACTGGCCCAGAAGTCAATGGCTGTAGGTGATGGCAGGATTTGCTTTGCATTTTGCAACTCCTGTGATATGTCATTTGGTTAGCAACATTGGTTTAGTATTTTCTGCGTGGAGACTGTTGAGGAAAAAACATGGCTTCTCTGAGTCAGAGTATCAGCTTCTGAAAGAGGCAAGGTAGAAAATTACAAGGTTAGAGCTGGTGTTGTAATTTTAAAAATGCATTTTAGAATTTTGTTTTTGTGTAGATTGTAGTCCAAAGTTATATTTCAAATAGTTTTCAAATTATTAGTTATGAATAATGAAATCATTCCTTCTTTTCCCCTGCGTCAGATAGAAAATTTCTTTTAAAATGGTTCCCTCATTTTCTCATAATTTGAGACTGATAAACTTAATTTTATTCTCCTGAGTTGAATGAGTTGTAGCAGATGAATTTGCCTCTTGGAAGCCTAGGGTTAGAAGTAGGTTTGAGATCACATAGTTCGTATTTTACTTTCATATAAAACCTCACCAAAATTTCTAGAATTTGTTCATGGACTAACAACTTAATAATCATAAGCAGTCATAAGAAGGCATAGATGTTAATGAATGATTTTTAGATAAGCACAAATTATTTTATGTTCTTGCTTTGTAACATTTGTAAAGATTGCTGTGACTTTTTTTTTTTTTTTTTGCTATGACTCTTGATGGAAGGTTTAAAATCTTCTTCTGAGGTTAGTTATTTATATTGGATTTTATGTCAGGGTAGCCTCCTGTTTGTGGCCTATCCAGAACTTCCAGTGTTGCTACAAGTACAATCTATTCAACTCAGTATTTTTCTATTTAATAAATTACCTCAAGTGAAGAAATGTTATTTGCTTCATTCTAGGCATGGCAGGCTGCCAGGAAAACAAAACCAGATGACCGAGGAGCGGATGAAAACACTTCAGAGCAGACGATCCTCAATATGATTTCCCAGAGCTCTTCAGACACAACTATTGCAGGTTTAATGAGCATGTCAACTTCTACCACAAGTGCAGTGCCTTCCCTTCCAGTCTCTGAAGAGTCATCTAGCAACTTAACCAGTGTGGAGATGTTGCAGAGCGAGCGTTGGCTGTCCTCTCAACCTCCTTTTAAACTAGAACCTGCTCAGGGTCATCGGACTAGTGAGAATTTAGCACTTATAGGAGTTGATCATTCCTTGCAACAGGATGGTTCAAATGCATTTATTTCCCAGAAGCAGAGTGGTAAGAGCGTACCATCAGCTAAAGTGTCACTGAAAGAATACCGTGCAAAGCATGCAGAAGAGTTGGCCGCCCAGAAGAGACAATTAGAAAACATGGAGGCCAATGTGAAGTCACAATATGCATATGCTGCCCAGAATCTCCTGTCTCACCATGATACCCATTCTTCAGTCATTCTGAAAATACCCATAGAGGGCTCAGAAAACCCTGAACGGCCTTTTCTGGAAAAAGCTGACAAAACAGCTCTCAAAATGAGAATCCCAGTGGCCGGTGGAGATAAAGCTGCCTCTTCAAAACCAGAGGAGATAAAAATGCGCATTAAAGTTCATGCTGGATCTGACAAGCACAATTCTGTGGATGACAGTGTTATAAAGAGCCGAGAGCACAAAGAAAAGCACAAGACTCACCCATCTAATCATCATCATCATCATAATCACCACTCACACAAGCACTCTCACGCACAGCTTCCAGTTGGTACTGGGAATAAACGTCCAGGTGATCCAAAACATAGTAGCCAGACAAGCACCTTAGCACACAAAACCTATGGCTTATCTAGTTCTTTCTCCTCTTCTGGTTCTACTCGTAAAAGGGGGCCCCCCGAAGAAACTGGAGGGCCAGTGTTTGATCATCCAGCCAAGATTGCCAAGAGTAGTAAATCCTCTTCCGTAAGTTTCTCCTTTCCTCCACTTCCCTCAATGGCCCAGTTACCTGGGCATAGCTCAGACACAAGTGGCCTTCCCTTTTCACAGCCCAGCTGTAAAACTCGAGTTTCTCATATGAAACTGGATAAAGGGCCCAGTGGAGCCAATGGTCATAACACAACTCAGACGATAGACTATCAAGATACTGTGAATATGCTTCACTCTCTGCTCAGTGCCCAGGGTGTTCAGCCCACTCAGCCCCCTGCATTTGAATTTGTTCATTCTTATGGTGAATATCTGAATCCACGGGCTGGTGGGATCTCCTCTAGATCTGGCAATACAGACAAACCCCGGCCACCACCTTTACCATCAGAACCTCCTCCACCACTTCCACCCCTTCCTAAGTAAAAAAGAAAAAGAAGAGGAGACAAAAAACTTCTTTAAAAAAACGTGGTTTTTTTTTTTTTTTGACTACTGATTCTGAGTTAAGAAAATTACTTCCCTTATGAAATATGTCACCCTTCTTGGACTAGGGAATAAACTGATACTGAGACATAAGTGGGAGGGTGGTGGAGGGCCTTGGTTATTATATCTGCTGTCTCATACATTTAACTATTTTATTACAATTTTACTGGTATTAGAGAGGTGGGAATGTGTTGAAGCTGTGAAGGTTTAAGAACACTTTCTCTATTCTTGGGCCTCTCCACCTTCCAATTAGGTTGATTGCAGCTGGTATCTTCCCTCTTCTTACCAGAACTGAAATATAGAGGGTTTGTTTTATCAAACAATTGTGGATCCTTTTGGTGTTTAATATATCAGAAGAGAGGAAGTATTTAAACGTCAAAATCTTTTAAGAGACTTTAAAAAAATAATTTAAAGAAAGTAAGTTATCTGTTTAGTTTTTTTTATATAATTGGGGAGGGGATAGGGATTTTGCTGTGTGTATGAGATACATAGCAGTGACTCCTGGTGGGTGGGATTGGAGGGTGGGAATTTGTGCAGGGCGGGTGGGAGGGGAGGTTTTTTGGCCAAGAGTTCTGAAGTAGGCACTGGCCACTTGAGGTGTTGAGACCTTTAAGTGTATGTAAGTGTGGGTATGTGTATTTTAAGTGTGTGTGTTTAAAAATCATGTCTTATCTTTCCCTCCCTATCCCTTACTGTTTTCACTTCCCAACAGTCTACTAGAGAGACCATGGTTAACCTTGAGAACATAAAGGAAGGAAGAGGCTTGTATTTGACTTGTCATTTCCCCTTTCTTTATGTTGTAATTGAGTAGTAGCCCCCTAATTTCTAGTTTGGGCAAGTGCTGCCTATGGCCTGACTCTTAACTTCATTATGAAAACTTCCTTTTTACCCCTCTTTGCATTTTGATGCAAAACAGGGGTGTGGTTGAGGAAGGAGGATTGGTGGGCAAGGCCAGCTTCTGCCCTACAGAATTGGGTGTGTCTGTTTTCAAGTTGGGCTTTGGGAAAGTGTTCAAATGAGAGCAATCTCAGGGCCTGTGAAGGGGAAGGGGATATATAGCTTGCCTATGAAAGCCCAGACCATATGTGAGAGTAGTAGTTCTGGGAGAAGCCATGGAACTAGGGGATACTAAAAACAATGAAATTGTGATTTGGAATTTTTAGGACATTGTGTTTTAAATTACATTATGAATGTAAGACTTGCTTTTTTTTATCTATGTATCTGAAGGGAAACAGCTGTATCCTCAGGTTTTTGCCACCTATATTACTTGAGAGATTGGAGCTGGTCAGTTTAACAGTACTGATGCCATGAGAGCAAGTAAGCTTAACAAACAGATACTATTGTGTTCAGATTGTTTATCTTTGGTGGCTTTAGATTCTAGACAGAAGTTCTTGAGATTTCTAAGAGTCCTTTAAAAAATAAATCAGAAGTCCTTTTGTTGTGGAGGCTTGATTATCCCATATATTAGGAGCAAACATTTTTAATGAGGAAGGAATTCTAAGCCAAGCTGTCTAATTCAAAACCACCTAGCCACAGATCATTTGATGGGATATTCTTTGGTTTTCATGGCATTTTTTTGCTCTAGAAGAGATGGTGCAATTTGAATTTGTTTTTAATGCTGCTTCCTTCACACCAAATAGTCTTTAGGGAGAAGTTGAATTCTTTTCATTGGAAGTCATGGGGAAACGGACTTGTACATGTGCTGCTGCTTGCCAGAAATAGTTTGGGAAGAAAACTAAAGCAGTTGGAATTGATGATGTACTGGTCTAACATAGAAAGGAATCTGTAGGAAGGGGTTGGTGTCTTGCATCTCTGTGTATTTGACTTATCTAGAGTGCCTGCCATTGCTGGCTAAAACAAGGAGCTCTTGACCTCTAAACCATTAATATTTCTTGATGTGTCACTTCACTTTTATAGATGACATTTTCCTCTTTCCCCTTTATATTTTCTTTGTTGTGCCAGATAATTGGTAGATGAGTGTTTGTGTTTACTAAATTTAGGCTTCCTATTTATTTAGATTCTGTTTGGTAGCATCTGTTTCCCTTCCTGGCTTTTCCAAAGGGAATATGCCATTTAGTTTGCATCTGTATCTTTGTGGAATTGATGATCACTGTTTTGATTGTGAAAAATGTCTTTTCTAGCTTTTAATTATTCTTATCAAATGTCACATATTTTTAAATCACATGCACTCCTTCACCACAAAGGTGCATATCCATTTGACTTTATAGCAGTTCTTCATGGCAGTACTGTAGTTAAGTTCCTTACAATGTTGTCAGGAATGAACGAGACAAAAGTACTTACAAAGGCTTAAGAGCTGCCTTACGCTGTGTAGTCTGACCTTTGCACTAGTAGATCATTGCTGATACAGGTTGCTTTAGCGATCTTTTATATTAATGCCTCCTGGTACCATTTTGAGATACCTACAGTATCTGCTTTTAGATCTATGCATATGTCATGAACCTCCTTATAGGTTCTTTATGAAGCTGCTGTCTTTGGGTAAGCAGATGGACCTGTCAACTTGCATATGTATCATCTAAATTCCATAAACTTAATTAAAACCTTATTGTGTTTTAATTGAGTTTGGGTTGTGTGGTTTCTGAGCTGTGTGTGTCTTTCCTCACACCTTCAAAGGGTAAGAAATGGGATTTATACATCCAAAGTTAGTCTAGTAAATATGGCTTTTTGTTTCTTCTTTTAGCTTAGCCTGTCAAGGATAAGTGAAGGTGGTAAGTAGGCCTGGAGCCTCAAGTTCTATAAATCTCATTTCTGAAACTTTGACTCTCATGTTGACAAAAACAGATACCTGTGGATTGTTCTTAGTTTTTAAATCAGATACCTGTATTGATGTTAGAACCCTAGTGAAACATTAATCTAAAGCCAAATTGGTCTTCTAAAATATCAGTTATGTTTTGGGGTTTAGAAAATACTTAGGTGTTAGTCTAGTCTTCTCATTCATGAATCAATGTATTTCCTTAACTTCCCTTTTCTTTTTTAAAAATGATTTTTAGTGTATACAATATAGTTCTGTATTATTGGGTTCACCAGTGTTGACAGAAAAATTTTAAGTCTCCAATTGGAAACAACAGCAATGGATTAGATATAGAAATCATGGTAACATCACTGCTGGGTTTTCTTATGCTTCTGCTACCTAAATCTTCGTATTGAAAGTATACTCCTCATAACTTGCTTCTTGTAAAAGGCAGTTAGAGGGGCCTTATGTATCCCAGTATGGTTGGGTTTTAAACATATTTGTATTTTCCTTATTTGGGGAATTGATTATTTTATTTATTTTTAAAATTTTTTTTTCTTTTGTTGTTGAGTTATTTTGATACTAATGCTGGGACAAGGGAAGGTCTAGAACATCTTGAAGTGGGAATACAAGTATTATTCTTTCAGATTTGGGAGAATTTAAGCAGTCTATGCAATCCATCAGATGGTGAGAAATAGCCCTCTGTTCGTAGCCTCCACTAAGCTTTTGGTGTCTTTGATACCTCCCCAAATTTCTTGAGTTGTTGCTTAACACTGAGCTCTTAACTGAGTGTTTGCTCCTGATGGTTTAGGAAATATTTATGTTGTACCACATTTACAAGTTTTATTTTGTCTTTTTACCCTTCTGTGGATGTGAGTTTGAAACAAGCACGGTACTCTAATCCTACCTAATGTGGTGTGGAATGGAAATTATTTTTTATGTGGAAGAGCTCTCCCTTTTAATGTTGCTAAAGGTTTTAATATGAACTTGGTATTGGAAAAGGGAGGTAAAGAAAAATAATGTTTACTAAAAAGCAGTATCTATTCTTCTCCTTTATGAGTGTGTATTCATGGCTGAATGAAGAGAAAGGCTCTTGGGTTTTGGGTTGCCATGTTAAGCATGGAGAGGGATGCTTGACAGCATACTAATGAAGCCAGAGCAAGTTTGTCCTCCATCAGGTAATCAGGAACTCTTCAGTTGAAGCTGAGGAACTAACTGATTAGTTGTTGATCATAATGCAATTATGTGAAAGTGCTGGCTAGCTTAAGCACCCAAAGAAAAGAATGCAGCAGCCTAACTTAGTGTTAACCTAGGTTTCTGAATTTGAAACTGACCCTTTCCCACCCTACTTCACACACGTAAAACTGTCCGTTTTCTTATCAGACCAAAGAGCAAAAAGGAAAAAAAAAGTAAATCACTTTACCAATCTGTGTCACTCAGGTACAATTTTGTGGTGAGATTTTTGTTATCTTTGTAGTGCTCTTAAGAGTCCTTTCTCAGCATATTCTGCTATTGCCTCTGTCTTCCTTGGGGCACCTCAGTTCTGGATGCTACCCCTGGGATCTCTGCTGTTATGTGAATGATAGGATGTAAGTAAGGGCTCTTTGTAAAAAATTCAAAAAATTTTTAAAAAAGGATGTTGTATACATTTTATAGTCTGGCTATCAGTTTGATATCTTGCTGTCAAGTATGTTTCTCAATCTGTATTTAGCCATCCCATCAATAAACGTTAATGATAAAACACTCATCTGTTGTTTATGTGTACTGAGTCTTCATATTATTCTTAGTCTTTGACTGTAATTTTATTGATATTATTATAATTTTACTTCAGTTTTGATATTAGTATATTCTTGTACAAGATCCTGTGGAAATTGAGTCCACTGGAAAGACCTAAAGATTTGGTCATCACAGTGAACCTGGTAGTATAAATTATGTTGTAGTCAAAGGGAAAAAACTCTCTTTATTGTTGAATGAATACCTGGAAGAGTAACTTGTACGCAAAAAAAAATTATAGCTCTAACAGATGATAGCAACATGTACTGCTTATCTAGCAAGCACTATTAACACAATTCATAATTGTATCCTTGGTTCTTTGAAAAACCTGAAGTGTTGTAGACATAGCAATATATTTGGAAGAAAATATGCTTTGAAGGAAAAAGTTAACACTCTTGATGGTGCCCAGAAAAACTAATAGTGAATACTTATCCTGGTCCTGGGACATAATAAAACCACACGTGCGAGGTAAATCTTCTAAATTACACACTTAAAGGGAAAGAACTTTTATGCTGACATACTCCAAATTTATAACACAAAGTTAGCAGTAGCTATAGTTTGAAAGCTTTAAAAGGAAAAAAGATAAATTTAACAGGGAGATACATACTTCTGAAAAAAGTCACAAGTTCTTTTCATTCCTTCTCCCATTTTCTAAAATATATATATTTACATAATTTCAGAAATACATATAAATCTCCATATATATATAATCTGAAATGTTACGGAAGTTGATGACAGTGTAGGAATTCTGGTCTGGTGTATCCTTGGGAATAGATGAGGTGTAAATCAATTTAAAGTTTAATTACAGCTGGAGCCCCAATTACAGGGTTTGTTATACTAACCAATATAGAGCTTGGCTTCCTTTTAATGACTAATGCTTACAACATATCCGGGTCTCCTGGACACTGAGAGCTCAATAAGATTGTCTTGATCTCTACCACTCAACACTGTAGAGTGTTTGAAGCCTTTGAGACTCCTGTGGATTCTCTTAGAGGCTGTATTAACAGTAATCGTTGGCACTGGGGCCCTTTTTGCTACATTGATTTAGTTTATGGATTGTCACATTGTCCTACTTGTGCTGCTTTTTTTTGTACTGTGGAATCTGAACCCCTTCACATAACTGCTCAAAACCAACAGATAACCAAAAAACCACAGTGATAAAAAGTTAAAATTGAATATTAGATATGCTTTTCTAAGTGCTATGGACTGTTTACTGTTGGGAATATGTCAGTAAACAAGCATTCTGCCTTCAAAGAATTTAGAGATAAGTAAAATACAGTATGTTAAATGGTGATAAGTACTCTGGAGAATGTAAAGCAGGGAAAGGGATGGGGTCGGGAGTGTGTGTGTGTTTGTGTAGGTAAGAAGGGTTGATACAATTGGAAAAAAGGTGGCAAGGGAAGGCTTTATTAGGTTACATTTTAGCAAAGAACTGAAGGAAGTGACACAGCAAGCCATTGGATAGCTGGGATAAGATCATTCCAGGATTGTTCCAGGAAGCCTCTGAAACATCAAAGGTTCTGAGATGAAAATATACTGGCATGTTTGAGAAATAGCAAGGAGGCCAGAGTAGTTGGTATGGAAATGAGCGAGGGGAGGAGTCACAGGATATGAGGTTAGAGGGGCAATAGAAAGCCAGATATGGCAGGGCCTTGCATAAAGACTGAATGAATGGAACAGACACCAGTGGAAAGTTTTGAGCAGAGAAGTGACATCCAACTTAGGTTTTAAAATGTTCATCTGATCTGCCATGTTGAAAATAGATTATAGTAGTCAAGGGCAAGGAGCCTCTCACAACATTTAGGTAAGAGATCTTAGGTTAGAAGTGCTCAAGGCAATGGGAAGTGATATATCTTGAGGATGGAGCCAACAGGATTTGCTATTAGGGAGAAGAGAAAGAAGTTGAGGATGATTCCCAGTGTTTGGCCTGACCAACTGGAAGGATGAAGGTATATATATACTGAGGTGGAGATGACTACAGGAATAGCAGGAGTTTGGCTTTAACATTAAATTTGAAATGCCAGTTAGATATCCAAGTGGAGATGTCTACTGGACAGATGGATATAGAGCCAAGTTCAAAGGTGGGGTCCAGGCTGGAGATAAACATTTGGGAGTCATGAGCTTATTGAATGGAATGAGATAGAGTGAGATAAGCAAGGGAATCTTAGTAGAGAAGAGAGGTGACCCATGCTCAGAATTTGGGGAAAAGAGGAACAAGAGAAAAAAAGAGACAGAATGGGTGACTGTCAGGTAAGAAGAAAACTAGGAAGAGAATGGAGATCTAGTAAGTGTTTTAAGGAGGAGGGAGTGGCCAAGTGTGTCAGATGTTGCAAAAAGGTCTAGTAAGATGAGGCTTGAAAACTTCATTGGAATTAACAAGGTGAAGGTCATTGATAAACTTGACTAGCAATTTGGTGTTGGGGAAAACCTAACTGGAGAGGGTTCAAGAGAGAATGAGAGGACGGGCGTGATGGCTCACCCTTGTAATCCTAGCACTCTGGGAGGCTGAGGCGGGTGGATTGTTTGAGCTCAGGAGTTCGAAACTAGCCTGAGCAGGAGCAAGAAACCCTCTCTACTAAAAATAGAAAGAAATTAATCGGACAACTGAAAATATATAGAAAAAATTAGCCGGGCATAGTGGCACATGCCTGTAGTCCCAGCTACCTGGGAGGCTGAGGCAGAAGGATTGCTTGAGCCCAGGAGTTTGGGTTGCTGTGAGCTAGGCTGACACAACGGCACTCACTCTAGCCCGGGCAACAAAAGCGAGACTCTGTCTCATAAAAAAAAAAAAAAAAAAGAATGAGAGAAATTGGAGACAACATGTGATTGGAGACAACATGTGAAACTTCTGAGTTTTACTATAAAGATGAGTAAGAGAAATGGGGAAATAGCTGGAAGAAGAGGTATGATAAAAATTTTTTAAATGGGAGAAACTGCAGCATGCATATATGCTAGATAGGAAAGATCCAATAGATGTGGGAGAGAGGGGAGACTCGGAGTGATGTCCTTCAGTAGATGAAATGGGATCTAGTGCACAAGTGGAGGGTTTTGCCTCTGATAGGGCCAAGGGCAGTTAAGTCACAATAACTGGAAAGAAGGGAGAGAATATTAGCTGAATCACAGGCTTTGAGTTGGTGTGGTGAGACCTTGTGAAAGTTCTCTTCTGATACAAAGACTTCTATTTTTTTTTTTTAAACTAACCCAGCTGCTCCTACAGCACCAGATCACAATGTTAGCTCATTTTCTTCTGTCCCTTTTGCCACTTTTCTCTAAGATTAGCCCCCCAAACTCAAAATTCTCAAAAATCCCTTTCCTTCAAGAGTTCCTCTTTCCCATCCCCTATTATAAACAGCTTCTAGTCCACTTTAACCTCTGCAATAGCTAGCAAAGTGTTCAGTGAATTAAAAATAGCTATCTACTTTATTAAACAGCACAAAGAATTTGCCAATGTCTTGACCCTTTAATAATATCTTCTCCCTCCCTCCACTTAAAAGTGGTTCTAAATAGTAATTTTTTGTCTGTTTTGGACTTAGCAGAAAGATTTTTTTTTCAACTAAGACCTTCAGCAGATCCTCTCATTAAAGGAAAATCCTTGTTGCATCTCTATTCCTGTATCTCTTGACATTTTTCACTAGTTTTAATTAATTAATTTATAGACAGAGTCTCACTCTGTCACCTAGGCTAGAGTGCCATGGCATCAGCCTAGCTCACAGAAACCTCAAACTCTTGGGCTCAAGCTATCCTCCTGCCTCAGCCTTCATAGTAGTTGAGACTACAGGCACGTGCCACCACTCCCGACTTTTTCTATTTTTAGTAGAGACGGGTCTTGCTCTTGCTCAGGCTGGTCTCCAACTCCTGAGCTCAAACAATCCGCCCACCTCGGCCTCCCAGAGAGCTAGGATTACAGGCGTGAGCCACCAGTTCTCTTTATTATATGAGACGCAATAAGGAATAAAGGATGAGGCTAGGTTCAAATTTGCCTCCCTTTCCTATTTACCAATTATGGGCCCATTACGTTCCTCAGTCATCTTCTCTGTAAAATGGAGGTAATAATTGTTTCTACCTCTTAGGGTTGCTGTGAAAAATTAAATGACTTATACATGTAATTCCCCATTACGTTACTCATAGTACACACCCCAAAAATGTTTCTCAGGGTGCTCTACATCAAATGTTCAGTAAATGTATTAAACTGTTCATAAAAGAAAATTAAAGCTTTTTCATGTGTAGGAGTCAAATGTACAGTGATTCTCTGGTCTCTGTGTATGAATGATAAGAGAATAGTAGCCTAGGACTACAGACCCGGGGTCCAAAAGCTACCTGAAAATGAGCCACGCTGTGAGATGGAAAATATCTTCAGCTGGTAGCCCACGCAGCAGCCAGCCCTGCACCGGGCTTCTGGGCTCCTTCTCCTCCCGGCCGAATTGCTGACAGACAGTCCGTCTTAGCCACCCAAGCCGCGCATTTTCTCAGAGCTCCGCCTTCCCAGACACGTAGGTAGCAGGCCTCGGCCAATGGCGACACAGCGTCATCGGAGAGGTAGCCAATCAGCACTTAGGAGCGCGGAAAGGAGCGGGGCCGAGTAAAGAGCGGCTGGCGCGGCAGAGCGCGGCGCCTGAGGTAAGATGGCGGTGCTGCATGCTCTTAGACCTTGCTGTTAGGCTGCTGCTTTCCTCTTTCTGTTGGCTCGGAGCTGCTGCTTCGCCTCAAGCAATGTCGGAATCGATCTCCTTCCTACAGGCTCCCAGGAGCCAGGTTCTTCGGTGACCGGAGCCTTAGGACAAAATGGCGTTCACACGGGCAGCCGAGGCTTGGCCCGGCCCAGTCGTGATCTCTGAGGCGGGACGGGACAAAGGCGGCGTGCAGGGAGGCGGGGGCGGGGCGCGGTGCTGCGGCGTGGCCGCCTCGTGGGCCAGGCGCTGTAGCTTCCGCTCGTGCTGCAGTCGTGCGAGTCCTGAAGATATTTTGGACGTATCTTCCGGGCCGGATGGGAGAAGTTAAGGGGAGGAAGAGTCACAAAAATGCCTGTGAAGACTTGGGGGAGGGCGGTGAGGAGTTACGGAGCGTACCCTGCGGGGCCCATTTCTTCCGGTGCTGTAGAAACTATCTGCGATCTGTCTGGATATTGTAGAGCAGGAATTTCCGGGAAGGGTGGGGGCTTTTTTGATTTTTCGTTTGATTCTGCAGGTTTGGTATGAACAGGATTCGGATTCACGTCTTGCCAACCAATCGGGGGAGGATCACCCCAGTGTCCAGATCTCAGGAGCCCCTGTCGTGTTCCTTTACTCATCGCCCATGCTCTCAACCTCGTCTTGAGGGGCAGGAGTTTTGCATTAAGCATATCCTTGAAGACAAGAATGCACCCTTCAAGCAGTGTAGTTATATATCGACGAAGAATGGAAAAAGATGTCCCAGTGCTGCGCCAAAGCCAGAGAAGAAAGATGGGTATGTATATGTATAGAGATATGTGTGTCTTAAAGTGAGAGAGTAGGATGTGATACGATGTGGGCTTGAGCATAGCTGCCGAGTTTTAGGTCATGTGCTTTTAAAATTGGGGTTATGTATATATCTTTTGAAAATAAAAAAAAAACAAAACATTGAAACGGTGAAAACTGGAAGGACACTTGAGTCACTTAGTTCCTCTCTTTAGATCTTTTTCCTTATTTGTAAAATGAAGGGATATTCTAAATTATTTTTAGTGCAGGGATGCGTAGCTCTTTTGGCTGTCCATGAACTTTGTTAAATAACATGCAAAATTTTATATGTGTGTATTCTGGAAGAGGTTTCATAGCTTTCATCATATACACAGAGGTATCCATGCAACATAACGACTAGATAATATCTTGTAGTTTTAAAATTGTGTCCCATATCTTATTACCTACAGTGGATTAATATTAAAATGTTGAGTAGCCTTCCAGAACCAGTTTTGAAAGATGAAAGTGTGCATGATTTATGAGATGATGTCAACATTTTTATAGTTGGAATGTTTTGTTTGTTGGAGCACTGGATAACGCTGCCTGCATTTCCCTTTAATAACATCAAATGAGTTGACCTTGGGCCAGTTAAATTCCTTTGACTAAATTGGTCTTTTTAGAAATGAATATAATAGGCATTTTAATTTCATAAAAATGACCTAAAGATTTGGGACCAAGGAAATCACTGAACCCTTTCAAGAAGGGACCTATAACTATTAATGTCTTGTTTCTTTAGGGTGTCCTTCTGTGCTGAACATGCCCGTAGGAATGCCCTGGCACTTCATGCTCAAATGAAGAAGACCAACCGAGGGCCTGTGGGTGAAACACTCTTGTGCCAGCTGAGCTCATATGCTAAGACAGAGCTTGGGTCTCAGACTCCAGAAAGTAGCCGCAGTGAAGCCAGCCGAATACTGGGTAAGGATCTTCTAGAATGAAAAAGGAGGACGAAGGTTACGTTCTTTACGTAGTTTAATTTAGTGCAGTACTTTGAATATATTTGGCAATGTTATTTTTTATTCATTGGGACTTCAGCGAGCATTCCAGGATTGCTATGTTGTTTACCAATTCTTTTGAATTTGAAGTAGCATTTGTTTAGGTTTACTCCCCTGAATTGGTGACATTTTCCTTCATTGCTGTTTTCGTGCTTAACAGCTTTGTTAGGTAAAGTAATTTCAGGAAACAAGAATAATTTGTAAATTGGCTTTTCTGTCCTTTCAAGAGGGCGTGGTTAACTCGTTTATGTTGTAAATAATCTTCACCTGGGTTGTAGTTTAAGCGTTTTTATTTACCAGTGCCTTTGTACTAAGTTTTTTTTAATTTTAAGGTTTGGATTAATATGTTAAGTAATCTAGTTTGGTGTGGTGGAGTTACAGAGGTGGGAAGTCTTAATGGCCGCTCTCCCTTCCTTGCCTCAGATGAAGACAGCTGGAGTGATGGGGAGCAGGAACCCATTACTGTGGATCAGACATGGAGAGGTGACCCTGACAGTGAAGCTGATAGCATAGACAGTGATCAAGAAGATCCCCTAAAGTAAGTTGTAACTCCACATAAGGCTTTTGAATATTTTATGTAGTTAGTATATGGAATGTAGTGCTACGTGCTATGCTGTTAATAGATCGATAATTTAGGAGGGTCAGAGACAATTGTTTGTGAGCAGTAACAGCTGTTGTATCTCATGATGGTTCATTATCATCTTGCTTCAAGGCAGGATTTGATTCTTTGTTTTTTTTTTTTTTTTATTTTGAGACGGTCTGGCTCTGTTGCCTGGGCTAGAGTGCTGTGGCATCAGCCCACCTCACAGCAACCTCAAACTCCTGGGCTCAAGCGATCCTTCTGCCTCAGCCTCCCGAGTAGCTGGGACTACAGGCATGTGCTACCATGCCCGGCTAATTTTTTCTATATATTTTTAGTTGTTTGGCTAGTTTCTTTCTATTTTTAGTAGAGACAGGGTCTCACTCTTGCTCAGGCTGGTTTTGAACTCCTGACCTTGAGGGATCTCCCCACCTCGGGGTCTCAGAGTGCTAGGATTACAGGCATGAGCCACTGCGCCTGGCCAAGGATTTGTTTCTTTTTTAGAAGCCTTATAATTTTGAAAAATTTTGAACACCAAATTCTACACATGACAAAGTGTAGGGGAGAAAATAGGGCATTTGCACATGGGAATGTGGGAGATAAGTTGAAAAATACTCAGACCAGAGAAGAGAAAATGGATGTGAATAGGTGTTGGCCTAAAACTCAGGAATAATGAGGTGATTGTCCTTGTACTTACTTTGCAGAATTCTGTGTTTATGGATTTTCTTAAAGTTTTTAGATTACGATTTTTTGTACATATTTATGGGGTATAAAATGTTTTAACACATGTACACATTGTTTAATGATCAAATCAGGGTAATTATTATATCTATCACCTTAAACGTTTATCGTTTCTCTGTGAATTTTTTTAAGAAAAATAAAAAGGTATTTTTCATGAAACCAAAGTCTTGCCTAAGAAAAATCGATTTAGAAACCCAGAAGTAAGTAATCATCCTAATTACATCTTACTAAGGTTCTGCTCTTCATTTAATCCCCCCATGATCACCTTACAAGTTGTAGAAACATAAAAATGTTGTCATTCCAAAGTCTCATATTTCTATATCTCATGGTTTTGAGTTTAGTGTTTTTTTTTTTTTAAGTGACAAGGTCTTGCTCTGTCTCCTAGGCTAGGATGCGGTGGCATCATCCTAGCTCATGCAGCCTCTGTCTCCTGGGTTCAAATGATCCTCTCACCTCAGCTTCCTGAGTAACTAAGCCTATAGGCGTGTAACACCACATGTGGCTAATTTTTATTCTATTTTATGTTATTTTATTTCATGGACAACCCCCTGGCTAATTTTTAAATTTTTTGTAGAGAATGTTGATCAGGCTGATCTCAAACTCCTGGCCTTAAGTGATTCTGCATCCTCAGCCTCCCAAAGTGTTGGGATGTACTAGGATTATAGCTGTGAGCCATGGGGCCTGGCCCAGTTTTGGTTTTTTAAAACTTTGCTTGCTGACTTCTTTCTCTTACTACTTCCTAATAGTTTATGTAGAAATACTGTAGATAGTGACAGGAGTAATGAATTTGTAGCCTTGACTTTTGGGCTTTCATTCTTGGAATAGTATTTTCTTCATTACCTTGGATTCTGTGGTTTATAAGAAGTCATTTGAGGTTATCTTTTCTCCTATCAGATTACTAACCAGGCTTTATCCTGCTTAGCACCCAATCAGATGAGATTGGGTGTGTTCAGGGTGATATGGAGCTACATTTTCTGAGTAAACTAATTCATCCATTTGTCGAGTGATCTCAGTGTAGTCAGTTTTCAGGAATTACTAGTTTAGAAAGCTCATTGAGGTAGTTTGAAAGGGAATGTTTGTTTTCTAGCAGGATTCTCTCGTAGTAGTAACTTATACCAAATATATTCATTCTTTTTTCTCCCTTGTGGTTCTAGATGGCTAAACTTGCTGCTTTGAAGAGATGTGTGCTCTGTAGGATCACAAAATGAGTGTTCTTTTGTGTGGTAAAAACACTCAGCTTTGAAGGTCCAGAAACTTGATTTTGTCAGTAGTAATCTAGAGTGGATCAATCTCTAAGGGACACATTCATGCTAATCTAACTCATAAGAGACTGCTGTATAAATGAAATACCAGTTAATTTTATGAGACATACAAGTGCTGAAAGGACTAGGCGGTTGATGTCAGTCTCTCCTAGAAGAAACATATTCAAAGGGACCAAGCCCCAAATATGCCCAACTATTAGGTAATTAAATGTACGGCCAATGAGATTATTCAAAAAAACTTGAGGCCCACTAAATATATGCATTTTTAGGCATATAAATAGTTGTTAAATGTTTCCTCATAATATTTAATTAATATGATTATACATTACTATCTTGTATTATATAATTTAATAATTATTTAACAGTTTAACTGCATTTATCTTCACTTGTTTGTTGCAGAAAGGGCACTTTTTGTATTTATGATGTTACTAGACTTTATCCTGATTAGAATATTAATTGGTGTAGGTTTTTTTAGTCTCCTGTACATCTATATGTGATTTCCCTCAAAGTAACCATTTACTTAATTGCTTTGTAAAAAGTAATCTTTAAAAGCTTGTACTTGTGAAGTTTTAGCTAAAGGTAGTGTTAAAGTTTTGTTTCTCTTTTTAAAAAGTAAATTTTATCATGATCTCTGTAAACACTCAAAACTTATTTTGGTGAAGGTCATTTCAGGCTGTTGAATCTTCCTCATTATTTTCAAAATAAAGAAATTTAGGAGAATGCTGTTTTTAATAAGAGACACTATTGGAATTTAAGGTTACTCCTTTTTTTTTTTTTGAAGATGAATTCTAATAATAAAACCTTGACTTGTATTTGTGCATATGAGAGCAAGGGAGTTAGTACATGATTTTAAAGATTAGCTATGAAAGTCTGGCATATCCATCTTTCAGTAAATGATCCATCTGTTACATGAACCAGGCATCCATATTTAGTAGTCAGGATACTCATAGCCCCTGCCCAATGATTTCTAGTAAATTTTTATTGTAGTGCCTTCAAATTTATAAATTTCAGTTCCCAGACCATTAGTTAAATTCTCTTCTGGCAGGGTGCAATGAAATTAATTTCATTTTTAACAAACTTTATTAGGTTAAAAGCTAATTTAGGTTGTAGGCAAGTTAAGGAGACATAGCCCATTTTCTTGAGGTGTAACTTAGTCACCTTGTTAAGACCTGTATTTTTATTAATAAGACTTTTTCACATTTTCTGATAGTCTTTTAGATGTTATTTCTGTAATTTGGTTTTATTCATCATGTTTTAATTTTTCTCAGTTTCTGTTCACTTTTATTTCAGGGTACTTGGCAGTTAAGAACATCTCTTACATACCAGAAGTATTGGCTCCTGTATATAGTTATGAAAAAAATTTTTTTTTTTTTTTTGAGACAGAGTCTCACATTGTTGCCCTGGCTAGAGTGAGTGCCGTGCCGTCAGCCTAGCTCACAGCAACCTCAGACTCCTGGGCTCAAGAGATCCTCCTGCCTCAGCCTCCCAAGTAGCTGGGACTACAGGCATGCGCCACCAAGCCCGGCTAATTTTTTCTATATATTTTTAACTGTCCAATTAATTTCTTTCTATTTTTGGTAGAGACGGGGTCTCGCTCTTGCTCAGGCTGGTCTGGAACTCCTGAGCTCAAACAATCCGCCCGCCTCGGCCTCCCAGAGAGCTAGGATTACAGGCGTGAGCCACCGCGCCCGGCC